>PVJX010020211.1:0-33686 GCA_004027295.1 Dolichotis patagonum | reverse complement strand
CTTTATACTATTGTGTTATGTTTGATATTATTGTAATTGAAACTATGCTCAACTATAGCAGAGTAAGAGATATGGCATTAGATACTGTTGATGTCCAGTTGACTTAATGTAAAGTACTGTGTTGCCTATGTTGTCCTCTTCTGATCTGCTCTGTACTGCCCCCTTTTGTTTTATTCTCTTTTAAATAAAAAAAAAATTGTGTTTGTGTTATTCTATAAAATAATTTAAGAAATTTAAAAACTTGAAACAGACACTTGGTAACTTGTAAACATTATATTATATATTTTATATGTGCAGCAAGACAATTCCTCTTTAGTCCACTTGACCCAGGCAACTTGAAAGTTTGGACGGCCATGTGTAAAGTAGCAATGTAAATAATCAAGAAAAACACTCAAAATTGTAGGCAAATTTCAGTGTTTGTACTTACTGTTGCCTAAAGCTGCCTAGAACAGTGTAGTTAGGGTTCCAGGTGAAATCAATGCATTTACCTGTTTCTTTCCTCAAAAATAGTATCACTGAAAGTTTCTGCAGCATACCATATTTGCTCACAAGTTGTGAACCAGGCCTCTTCATAAGCTGTATGCACTGGCCTCATAGCTTCCAGGTAAAATTCAATGATAGGCTTTAGTGGATGAGAGAGATTTAACTTGCTACACCCCAGAAAATAACAGATTTCTTATTATTTGTAAGCCAAGCCACTGTACATGAATTCTAATGTATGTCAAAATGGCTCCAGTTTTGGGATGGTATCATTGTAGGAAACTATCTGACACATCATGTGCATTAGAGAAAATTTATGAAAAGTAACTTAGATCTTCATTTATTTATAGGAAATAATTGAAATAACTACCAATAGCATTTCTCAAAGCATGAAAATCTGAAAGTGATTCTTAATGAGTTAAGGAGAAGCATCATGTGTTTATTTTAAAAACATTGCACTTCTTAGCACATAATAATTTTACAAAGTAATCAAATACATTGTGAAATATATATTCCTACAGACATACATCAGACACTGGTCATATTTACATTCTGTTCTGCTCTCTCTTTCTCTCATCTGTCACCTTAATCATCACTCTATTACCTTTTTGTGTTTTCTTGGTTATTTCCACATGTCAGAGAAATGTGTGTTGCCTAACTTTCTATGACTTACTGTCTTTAATATGAGAACATCAAGGTCAATATTACTGAGATACCAAGATTTCATTTTTCTTTATAACTTTGTAACATGCACACTGTGCTACACACTATAGGCACTTCTATTTTCATATTTTGAAAACAACTCCATACTGTTTTTCATGATGGCTAATATACCTTCCTGCAAATAGTGTAAAACAGTCCTTTTCTTGACATATGTAGCAGTGTCTGTTCTGAACTTTTCCACTAACAACCATTTTAATTTGAGTGTGGTAGAATGCTAATGTGGTTTTGATATACATTTCTATGACAGCTAAAATATTCAGCCTTTTGCATATATTTATTGACCATTTTTATTGTTTCTTTTGATATGTGCCTTCAAATCATTTGATCAATTTGATTGGTGCTTTTTTTCCCTTTTTGATGAACAGATAGTAGTATAGTTATCTATTTTGTATCTGTTTAAACACACACACATACACATATATACATAAAATATTGTCCCTTCTTTCTTTTCTCCTTTCCTCTATGCCAGTTGTTCTTTCCTTTTGAGCACTTTCTTTCCATTTTGTTTTCCCAATATCTATTTTACATTTTGAATCTTATTTATTCTTTTTATTGTGCTTGGGACACAATATGATATTTATGCAATCATGTCTGATTTATTTCACTTACAAGTATGGTCTCCAGTTGCATCTATTTACCTATAAAATCCTCAAGTTCATACTTCTTTATAGCTGAGTAGTACTCTATTGCACAAAAGTACCACATCTTTTTTATCCATTCCATGGTTGATGGGCATTTGAATAGTTTCCATGATTTATCAGTTGCAAATTGTGCTGCTATAAACACAGGTGCACATATATTGCTGTGGTATAATGTTTTCAATTCATCTGCAAAAATAACCAGAAGAGGAATAGCTGGATTGAATAGGACTGCCAATCATTGTTTTCTGAGAAATCTTCACACTGATTTCTACAATGGTTGTAACTGTCTACACTCTCACCAACAGCAGAGAAGTATTCCTTTTTTCCTTCACAGTCCTGCAAACATTTGTTATTGGTTCACTTCTTTCAGGAATGAGAGAATCTCAGTGTTGATTTAATTTGCATTTCTCAAATGGCCAGTGATGTTGAATATTTCTTCATGTATTTATTTGTTATTTGTATTTCTTTATCTGAGAAGTGTGTGCTAATTTTAGATGCCTATTTTTGGATTGGGTCTTTGAATTTTGGGGGCCTGATGCTTTTTGACTCTTCAGATGTTCTGAATATAAATCCTTTGTCTGAGGCACAGTTAGCTAATTTTTTTCTCATTCTGTGGGTTTGGATTGGCACAATTTTTTTGTTGTTAAATATTTGAAATCTTTAAGTATACTGAACACTTGTCTGTGGATATATGAAGGAATACCTGGCAAAGACTTTGTCCCACTGGGCTGATTGACACTTCATTTTGTTTGTTGTTCTTTGGTTTGTACATGTTTTATTTTGATACAATCTCATTTGTCAATTTTTGCTTGTGTTTCTCGAGTGAAGCCTATCTAGGAAACTTTGCTTGTGTCAACATGTTGCAATGTCTGTTTGGTGCATTTTGCCTCTAATGTCAGCTTTTGACTTGACAGTAATGTCTTCAATTCATTTTTGGTTATATTTTTACATTGATTTGAAAACAGCATTCACTTTCACTCTTCTTCACTCACCCAGTTCCTCCAGCATCATGCCTTGGTGAGATCACCCCTTATCTACTGTGCAGTTATGGCATCTGTGTTAGGAATCACTTGCCTGAAAGCCCCTTGATTTATTCCTTTTTTCTGTTTTGTTTTAAATGTTTTTTTTTAATTTCATGAGAAACTAAAAAAATTTTTCATAACAAAGGTATAAAAGATAAACAATAGTCCATATACTGTGTATCATCTTTAAAGTATTTTAGAGTACAAGACAAGCTAGAATGTTTCTTATAAAAAGAAACACACAGATAATATAAAACTTTCTTAATGATCAAATAAAAACTAGTAATATAAATAAACAAATTAGTATATGTAGTAAATTATTTTTGACAGTGAGCTTTTTTCTGTATTCACATAAACAAATTTTGACAAATTTGGAAATTTGAATTTAACAAGCACTTTATGTTAATAAAAGTATAATTTTGCATATTATCCACATGAGAAGAAGAACTGGGGAATTACTGGACCTCAGACATTTGGTAAGCATAAGTATTCAGTATATGATGACCTAGTTTATGAGTCATGACTTTTTTTTGTCAAAGTTCATATGAAAAACTCACTGCTTTTACAGTAAACTATGAAAATTATTGGAAGATGTAGAAATACTGGCTCATTATTTTATGAAATTATAATGTGAACTTCAAGTAACTGAAAAACATTATACAAAATAGAATTCTCCATTGTTCTTCATTTTTCCTACTTCTTAATGAAAGTTATTTATTTACTTTTGAAACTATGAGATATGAAATTTAGGCAGTTATTCTATCTTCTTCATACTTTCTATTTATTTTTGTTCCATTTTGATCTTTATTTGTAAAGGTATATATAATTTATCCTGTGTTCTATTCCATTGGTGTCTTAGTTACTTTTTTCTCATTACTGAGATAAAATACCTGGCATCCAAAATTAAAGAGGGAAAAGATTATCTAGCTCACAGTTTGTGGAAGTTTCAGTCCATAATTATCTGGCTCCAAGGCAGAGTAGCACATGGCAGAGGGGCAACAGTTCATGGTGATGGAAGACAGCAAAAGCAGCAAGAGCAATAAAAGAGAAAATAAGCTTCTTGCTGCCTCTTATAGCATATCCAGTCTACCAAGATTAGGGACATGCCAATACAATCACTGGACTGACCCAGCAATCACTCACCCTGAATTGCAGCACCCTTAATCCCAGCTTTCACTTCAAGTCAGTCACAAACTGTAGATTCAGCTGCCTCTGAAAAAGCCCCATCTAAAATGCATAAGCCTTTGGGAAGACATATAGACACAAACCATCACAGTTGAGCACTCTATTTTATTTATTTATTTATTTATTTATTTGTCTGACATTTGTTAATTATAATGGTAATGTGAATTAAAAATTAGAGAAGTAGAGTAAAATTAAAGGGTCAGAAATTCAATTTTAAAAATGAAAGAAATCTGGAGGAAAAATTAATGAACAAGACAGAGAAAGAAAAAAACTTTTAAAAAAGGGAAAGAAAAATAACCACAAATGAGTAAAGGAAAAATAAAATGACCATCATGAATTTATCTACTTTACTGTTTTCAGAACACTTTATATTTTATCTTTATATTAATTTTTATATGCTTATTGGTTTTTCTGAAAATTTTAAAAGCACCCTTATTTATCTGAGATCTCACTTAATTTTTTTTAAATGTCAGTATCTAATGTCAGCACCTAGTAATCAAGAAAACTTAAGCATAATTGGATCAAATGCACAAAACTATAAATATTGATTTGACAAAAAGCCCTAGAAATTCCTACTTGACAAGAATTGCATAGGAAATTTAGTTTGCTTACAAATGAAATAAGCATGCCCTTCTTTATGGAAGAGTAGTACTCTATTGTACATAAATGTCACAATTTCTTTGATTTGTTTAACATTTCAGCCAGTTTGATATCTCTGAATGCAGCCATTAGATTGTCATCCTTTTTTGGTGGAACCAGGATCCTTTAATTTTTTCATATTTTATATTCTTATAATGAGAATATATTGAGGAAAATTGCATTCCATTTCAAGAAAACAAGATCTAGAGAATCAGGATGCACTGGTGCACAACACCTATAAGCCTCAGGAGGCACCAGGAGCAAAGTTGGGGCAAGAAATGTAAAAAAAAATGACTTAGGCGAAGAGAGCTGACTTGGCAGGCTAGGACTCTCAGTGCCTGCATGATTCTGGGAGCTTTGCCAAGTTCTCTGTTTCACCATGGCAGAGCTCATTCATGTATTAACAGAAAAGACTGTGAGTCTTTTTCTGCATCAGGGAATGATTATGGTATCACCTATTAATTGTTCTTGGCAGGGTCCCCCCTACCCATTTCTGTCTAACTCCAACATTAGTAAAAGAGGAAAATCAGCAGTAAAGACAACTGCCTTAAACTTTTCTTGGTGTTTCTTTGCAACAGAGATGCAATTTATTTATATATTGAGGAAAATTACATTCCCTCTCAAGAAGCCAATGTCTAGAGAATCAGGATGGTAAAAGTAATGGGGGTGAGAAAATAAAATAAATATTGAGGAAGACTACACTACAGTTCTGCTTTGGGGTACTGGTCATTCTATCAGTTAAATATCAGACACGGGCTAAGTAGAATTTCTGATGTGCGTGACTCTCAAATATTGAAAATTATGCTTCAAATACAATATAAACATGATGATAGGAAATGGTTGCACTTTGTAAGAGTATCTGTGAATTGTCGGTTCTTTGTAATATCTATTTTACCTAAAGCCCAATGGTACAGATTGTGTATTGATATGAAATTGCTTAATCAGAGAGTATACTAGATGTGAAGGTAATTTTACTCCAATATCATCCTCAAACTGTCAAATTGAATGTAAGGGAGTAACTATTTGAACTTTCAATGCATGATTTTCCTTTTTGTCAGATACAAGGAAATATCCAAAGAGGAATACTTACAATATGATCCTTTATCATACTTGGACATTTTTAGCACAAAGGGCATGCAGCACAGGGAAGGATTAAGGTTATATTTAAAGACTGGAGATTTTGTAAATCTCCAAACTACCTTTTTTATAAATTCATGTCTTTTTAGTACTGTGGACATACGTTTTCAAGCCAGTCTTGCTTCTTATGTATGTGAGACTGCTTTTGTAATATCACATTCTCTTTGTATTCAATAAGTAAAAAGTGTTTGAAATGAGACACCACAATTTAAGTTTCATCTGACATCTAGGAACTTTAGTTTCTCACCATTCAAAACATGAAAAGTTGGTGGCTGTCCCTAAAATTCTTGAAACAACAGTGGCATTTATGTATCTTATTTTTTTTTCAGATAAGGAATTTTAATGTAGGAATATGAAACACTGAGAAATGTTTCCAGAGGTCTACTTGGTGACAGCATTTTTGATACATCGTTAGAATTCAATATAGGGGGAAATCCAAAGATGGCGGACTGGTTGGTAGCAGAAGAGGGACTCTCTGAAAGAGACAGCTCAAATGCCAGAATAAAACACCCTGGAGAGACCCAAACAGAGAGAGATGGACTCTCACAACCCACGAAGAAACTAAAGTGCAAAGAACTGCTCGAATATGAGGTCCTGGGACTACCATTAGAGAAGCTAAGATCAGCGAGCATGGCGCCCTTCTCCAGCCACCTGAATTCCTGCCTGACCTGACCAAGTGATCCATGCCAAAGCAACTGGCTTGAGCCACCAGAGTGCGGAGCTGAACTGCCCTGTGTGCAGCTCACCCAGACTGGCCCTGCACACAATCCACCCAGAGGAGCCATGAATTTGCACCACAGCTACACTGAGTTGGAGGTTGCAGAACCCAGCAGTTTTCAGGGACCGGCATCAACACACGGTGAGCGATGGGAATAAGACCCTCCCATGGGAAAGGGGAAACCGACTGGACAACATGTTGGATTTGGGCAGGAGAGCCCTAACTCCATAAGGAAGTGGCTTCAGTTGGTTGCTCCCCTCGCCGACTGGACTGGTGGAATCTGCTTGGTCTGGGCCTCACCCCAGGTCAGGACCCTGTTAGTCACTACAAAATAATTCCCTGAGATCGGCACACACTGATGCAGTAAAGGCCTGCAAAGATTGACTGGCCCAGAGGGGAGGGGCCAGCGCACACTGCCTGTGTGTGAACTCTAATCTCTGATAGCCAATTGAAGAGGACAAACAGTCCCAGCCTGCGCCCTCTAGAGAAGCTTTAACCAACAAGAAAAGGGTCTGGAAATTACACTGTACACTTGTATGGAAAGAACCAAAAACATGACAAAAGGGAGAAATAAGAAAAAACCCCAGCCCCCAACCCTGAGAACACTGATCCAGGAGAGGTAAATACAAAAGAAATTGAGGACAGCAAACATGCAACATCAAACACAGCATTAGCAGACATAAAGTGATATCTTCAGGACCTTGTAAGCGGGACAAAAACTGAAATATTAATTCAAATTAAACAAGAGATAAGTAGATTAATAAAAGAAAGGCTGGGCACCTCTCAAGAAGACTCAGACAGAAGAATGGAGGAACACAAAAGGAGAGAAAAATTTAATGAAGAATACAGGAAAACCCTAGAATTCATGAAGCAGATTCAAAGAGATTATCAAGAAACTAAAGACTTCATAGAAAGCTGGCAAAACTGCTTGAAAGAAACCAAAGACTATCAAAAATTGAACACAGGCTTGCAATGTGTGATCATGAAAGGGAAGATCTCTTAAAAATAACAAGGGAGCAGGCAGTAACTATACAAAGAAGAGAAGATGACAAGAGGATCTGTAACTTAAAATAAAGCATGTGAATGAAGAAGCAGGATTCAAAACAGAGGAATTGCAAAGGCTATTCACAGAAATTATTAAGGAAAATTTCCTAAGCATAGAAAAAAGAAATGATATGCAGATGTGTGAGGCATACAGAACTCCAGCCACCTACAACCAAAACAGAGCTACACCCAGACACATAATAATCAAGATCCCAGAAATTCAACATAAGAACAGAATATTAAAAGCCATCAGGGAAAAGAAACAGATCACCTCTAAAGGAAAACCCATCAAAATCATGGCAGACTTCTCAACACAGACCATTAGGTCAAGAAGAGCTTGGAGTGAAGTAACTCAAGTGCTGAAGGAGAACAACCTCCAGCCCAGATTGATGTATCCTGCAAAACTCTCTCTAGAAATTAATGGAGAAAAAAGATGCTTCCATGACAAAGAGGAACTAGGAGAATTTGTGACCACCAGTCCAACCCTACAAAAAAAAAATACTGAAGGACATTCTAGGGAGAGAGAACAAGAATACGAGCATTTCAAGAACAGTGGCAGAGAGGCCTCAGTGAATGGGGCAGAGAGTGGAGTGGAACAGAAAAATAGACAACCAATGGCAGAAAAACAGAATAGCAGAAATAAGGCAGAGAAAATTGGCTGTAATCTTTAGGATAGATGGCCTTGAAATATTAGCAGAGAGAAACACAGGCAGAGTAGATCAGGAGATAGGGTCCATTGAGATCCTCTATCTAGGGAGGCAGTGGGATCCAAAACAAGCAGTGCACCCCATGGGAGTGAAAGGGGAGGAATTGTCAAAAAAAGGGAGGCAGAGGATATTGTTAACTGGGTAACAAGATTTAAAATTTACATTAATCTCACCACTCTGCTTGGATGGATTACGTGCTGTTCTAATTTGTCTACTTACGCTAGACTTGAGGACATGGTCAGCTATCACAAAAATAAGAGGACATATTATGGTAATCATTCCTAATTTCCTATTAACTTAATCTGAAGCCCTTTATAACTTATATTGTCTTATTATGACTGATCTTATTTGAATCTGGTTTGTTAGATTGCTACTTTGTATTGACTGATTTTATTTAAATATGTTAAGATTGATAACATCAAGTCTAAGAGTATAGGCCACTACACTGAAGATGACAAGATTCACTAAGATACTCACTCTGGCTTGATTATTACTTGCTTTTGAAGTCTTATAATGTCTCCAATGCTTTGTTTTTATTAATGTTGTTATATACTGCTGAGACATCATGGTAATCATTGTAGATTACCTTGTATTGTGGTTTTATGTGACTTTTCTGCCTCATGCTTTTCTAGGAATTGTTTTGTTTTATCTTGCTTTGTTTTGTTTTTCCCTCTAATACAGAAATGATAGATATACATGTAGAGACTCACGCATGTGTAAGTGCTTATAAACAGTTTACGAGAACCAACTATATAACATATGTTGAAATGAACAACTACTTTGAAGAAAAAGAGACACTACAATACCCAGTGCTCATTCCATAATGTTATGATGTGAAGTCCAGCAAAACTATCACTTTTTGTTCAAAATGATTTTAGCTTGCTTTGTCTTGTTTAAGTTCAACGCATATGAAGGTATATGGACAGCTGTTTTGAGGAGAATGAGAGATACTATGACAGCCATTCTTGGCTTCCCTAATGTCTGGTCTTGAAGACCTGAAATGCCATCCTCATCCTGCTCAGGTCAATTCCATACTATGTTGTTTCATGTGAATTCCCTGTATGTGACAATATGGACAATTATTTGGAAGAAAACAAGAGTCAATATCAGAGAGAGTGAATATCTCTGATTGTCTAGTTTTGAAATTTATGTCTCTTACATTGCTTTCTTGTGATCCACTTTGTTCTGTTTTGTTGTTTAATTTTACCATTTTGATATAATTGCATGTATGTTTTAGTAGGTAGGCTGGATGACCATTTTGCTGTTTTTGTCAGATCGTGGAGCAGAACTGTTAACAGTCTCACTGTTTGAATGTCTACTTTAAATGTTTTAACTTTGTAATTTGAACAACTATTTCCAAGAAGTCATTATGTAGTTTGTGAAGTAATAATTTCTTAGGGTTTTTTGTTGTTGTTATTTTCCTTTTTTCCTTGGAATTCTGTATTGTTGCTACCCTTTATTCTGTTTTGTTTTGTTTTTTCTCTTTAAATAAAATTTAAAAAAATTCAATATAGGGAGAAATTAATGTGTTAAGTATATCTTCACTAGTAGAAGACTCATAGAAATATCCACCGTGTTTCTATACTTTGATTCATGAACACTACTCATGTGAATTTTATCTTATGACTTGAATGTACAAATTATAACATAGTTCATTGTAATTTTACATTATAATGAACCATGCTTGTATGCTGAGTTCTGCAAGCCCTGATGAAATTCCCAAAATTGGGGTGTTTCCTAGGATCCTCAGATTCCACCAATTTACTAGAATTGGTTGAAACTTTTGTAGTTTTTTGGCAAATTCTGGGAAAGGCTCAGTCAAAGTGTATTTGGACTCATTACTCCAAATTTAGAAATAATGCAACACATGTGAAAAGTTCATTTTTGAATGTCACTGCTTCTGCTAGTAACTTCAACAATTTCTTTTTGGATATTTCCCTGTATCTTACTGAGCAAATTGGTAATTCAAAGCTCAAGGAACTAATTCCCTTTTTTCACAATTGCCTATTTCAAAGATGACATTGGAATACAATATTCCTTTTAGTCTAGTGTATTGTTCAATTTATTTACTGAGAGCAATAGCTCATAACATGTATCTTTTAATACTAATTTGGTTGCTGCTATAGGTTACTAAGAATAAAACCTTGGAGTCCACCAAATCACCTACAGATGCTGGATCTCACTGTTTTGAAACTGAATATTCTTACCATGCAGAAGAAAAGGTAGAACTGATCATTCAAAGCAAGATCACAGATGGCAGTGAGAAAGGAGAATATATGTGTGTATAGTGTACACACTGCAAATTAACACTTCATGTGTGGAAGCAAAGTTTATATTACAAGATTAGTGCTCAGTGAAATGTGCTTTGGTACAACTTTTATTCACAGAAAACTCATACATAAGATCCAGTGTTAAAAACCTAGAAAAATTAGAAACTCACATGCTGGTCATCAGATTTGGAACTTTAACATCTATTCACTGGGAATTTCAACAAAACCAATGTGATTTTGTTTCAAATATGGAATTTAGAATAGTCTAACCTCATTATTGTTTTCCTCACTTCCTGGAAATTTGTTAGATTTTAAAAATTGTTTTGAATATCAATGTTTTCTGTTATCTATATTAAATAACATCATTAAAAAATCTTTAAGTATTGAACAGGATCCAGCTAGTGTCTTGAACTCTTTCCAGCACATTATAAATTATTCAAGATATGCTTTTCTTCAGTTATGTGAATAATAGAAAGCTAATTCTTCTCCACAGAACTGATTTCCTAAGACCAAAAAGCCCTACAGAATCTCTATAAAACAAAATTCAGAGAATGGACAATATTAATGCTTCATAAAATATGTGTTTAGCAATTTCTTTACATTGTTCAATACATTGATTAACAATAATCAAACATAAAATTCAATTCACATGGACTGACCAGATGAAGAAAAATAATAAGACCAAAGTAAATACAGAAAAGTATTGTTATTGTTTTCTATGTTGTCTCAAAATTAAGGGAAACAAATCTTCATATTTGGATAATTTGTTAATCTACCACAATTTCCATTTTTTGATTTCTGCAACTTTGGTTCATTTTCCATAGACCAGTACTAGTTCAGCTGAACTTGAAAAGTTCACTAAAAAACTCACTTTGGAATTTGTTGACCTTTATCTCATTCACTTTGCAGTGTCTATTCTACTTGTAAAGTACAGTGATATTTTTCCCAGGTCAACATTGCAATCCCTGACAGCTGGAGATCAAGCCCATGTAAGACTGATGTTAAAGTTATTGTACACAAAATAATGAATATTGTAATCCAGGTATTGTAATCCCTTTTGTAATCCTCCTCACAATCCAGAAAATATTATAATCCTTTTCTCTGTCTTCTTAACAATCCAAAATTGTATTTGTAATCCCATTGAAATGTTATTGGAATTCCAGCAAGTCAATTCAAATTTACCACCTTCAATGCAACTCATGGCAAGAGTAAAGATAACAAAACATATTCAAAAGTTAAGGGCAGCCAAGGTGTCTTAAACCCAAGGGGTGGCTTGAGAATGAGTGACAGGAAGGATGACAGGAACTACATAAGTAACTTGAGCTGGGTCACCAGGTAGGGAGAAAAGTGTCTTTGCAAAATGCAAGGAGAGTGACATGCAGAAGTATCAGTCTGCATAACCCAACTAAGGTAGTATTTGAGTTGTTTTAGGGAGCTGTTGCTTCAGTTTCTGATACATAAACATTTGCATCCTGGGGACTCATAGCCTCTTTATTTTGAGGCTCATACCCAGTTGACATTCATGACTGGTCCTTCCACCCTGTTGTATTCAGATTTTTACAGAGAGCACTATGAGAGGAAGCAGAAGAATGTCAGATTGGCCCCAAAGATTACATATATTTGCATTGCTTAGAGCCAATTCAAGAGGGAAAGAAATAACATAGCCCACTCTGTACATTTCAGTATATGGAAATAAGACTAATGTTGCAGCAATTTTTCTGTATTCAATGAGAGTCACCCAAATTACCTCCTACAAAAGTCAAAGAGATGCATATTACTTGAAGAGCATATGAGGGAAGACAAAGTAACATACATCAACTAATAGATCATAGCACCCAGGACTCAGACAAATATTATCATTCATGTTATTGATGTATGAGAATAACATCTCCAAAGTACACACAGATATTTTGGCATCTCCATACATAAAATACCTTTTAAATACAAACACAGAGACTGGTAATGAACTTATTTCATTGAGACTGAGTTATTCATCCTTAGATATACTTCAGATCATTGTTCTGGATTAGATGTAATTATTAGGTAAGATGGCTAACATTCAACTCTAACCAAGGGAAGATCTTTATCCATCAATTGAAAAGGGGAAAGAGATTATCAGAATGAGGTGATCTCTGTGCCACATAAAAGGTGACTATTTGAGGGAGAAACCATAGAACTGTGAATAAAATGTGTGTCAAACTATTCATCTACCTAGGAGAATGGGATGTGCACTAAGTGGTCTAGAAAATGTTATGTTTTTCAGAGGATTTTTTGCTACTTGGGCTGAAGGGGTAACACATGAAATGTAATGGGCAGAAAATGATGAAAAAGATTTAATACAGTAGGAAAAAATCCCTTGTTTCCATATGCAGCAATTTCTCTAATTCCTGAAGAAGATACAAGAATTCTATCTTTGGCAATCAATATATTTTTCTCTTTTTGTTTTCCCATTTGTCCCTAACAATTTATTTCAGACAGTTTCATTATCAGTTTCTTTTAACATTTGTGTGTTAATTTTATTTTGATGCAGCCAATTCTACAAATGACACTTTGCAATCCCTTATTCCCCAGGCCAGGAAGAAGTGTAAGGATACAGGATTGGCCAAGTCCATCAGGGTATCTGTCTTTAACCATAGACAACTAGAGCTGAAGAAAACCAGACTCAAGTTTATACTGTACCTTTCTGCACTCTCACCTGTCTGCCACCAAGTGAGAACCCTCAGGCTCCTCTCCATCTGCACTCATTTCCTTATTTCTGTCCTGCTTCCAGTGGTCAAATGTGCTTTCCTAAGCCCCATTCCTTTTATCTTTCTGGAATAGAAGATTCTAAGAGCATTTTGTCACTGAGGGCAAAGAGGATCTCAGATGGTATCTCTGCTGGGTAAACTCAGTGAAAATGGGGGAGTCAATATGTAATTTGTATAAGAATTTGAAAAAGTATTTGGGATCAAGGAAAATAGAAAATAGAAAATAGAAAATAGAAGATGTTCTTAGACTGCAGAGGTAAGGAATTCTTATCCCCAATCTATGAAGGATGTACACAAAATGAATATTTGAATATGGTGAGCATAAATGCAAGAAAATAACACATTGAACATGGTATGGATAGTAAGCAAGGTTCCGTTGAAAGTAAGAGAAGAGATTGGTAAAGATTCTGTGAGGATTCTGATGATAAGGGCTTCATTTTTTTAAAACTTTTTGAAGTGTTAAATTTATTTATTTATCTTACCAGATATCTAGCTAGGATAAAAACAAACTGAAGAATATTAAAATCATCAACTTAGACTTACACATTTATATCAATAGTAAAAGTGGATAAAATCTGTACTCACTAACATAAAGCACTATATATATAGTGCTTTATGTTTATATATATATAGTGCTATATATATATATATATATATATATATATATATATGCATGCTTGGTCTTAATGAGCTTTTTCTTTCCTGATGCATTATCAAATAACTACTTTAATATGTATGCTCTCTGCTTGTTTATAATTTATAGTTTCCTTTTCTACCAAATTCCATTCCAGGGGGGAAAGGTCTTTGATTGGAAAGTATAGTTTTTATAACTGTACATATATATATACGGATAGAACACAGTGATTTACAATTATAAAAAACAAAACACAAGGGTATGGTTAGTACTACCTTCACCCAAATTAATTTACCAGAAATATTTCAAGCATCCAGCTTTCCCTCATTTAGTGTGATTGCAGATATAGCTTTGTCATAAGTGCCTTTTATCAGATTGTTACAAGGCTCTTCTATATCTATTTTCTTCAGGAAATAGGTATGAATTTGTCCCTGTAGGCTCAAGGGATGGATATTGCATTTTATGAATGGCTTTTTGTACCTCAATTAAAATGACCATATGACTTTTTCCATGCATCTGTTCATGTGTATTGGACCATCCTTGTATTGCTGGGGTGAAGCCTTTTGGCTATCATGTATTATTGCTTTGATGATTTGTTGTTGCTTTCCAGTGTGTTGTTAAAGTTTTCATGTTTGTGTTCACTAATGAGATTGACCTACCATTCTTTGTTTTGGTTGGATCCTTATTTTGGAATCAAGGTAATGCTAGCCTCAAGGAATGAGTTTGAGTGTACCCATTCCCTTTCAATTTCATTTAACAGCTACATAACTATTGTCATTCTATTTTCCATGACAGTAATGAATCTACCAAGACTTAAGATTTTCTTGATGATAGGTTTTTTTAAAATTTCTGTTTCAATATTGTTGCCTATGATTAGATTATTCAGTGATTTTATGACTTCTTGATCTAGGTTGGATAATTCACAAGCATGTAGCAATCTACTAATTTCTTCTGAATTCCCTAATTTATTGGATACTGGTTTGTGAAGTGGTCCTAAATGATCATGTAGTTTTTCAGTAGTGTGCTTCTTGATTTCACCATTTTCATTCCTAACAGCATTGAACAGTAATAGCATAGAATTGACTATCTAAAAATTCATAAAACTTATTAATCATACTAGTGAAGTTAGAAAGAATGGGTTACAGAGAGCAAGAAAGGTAATCTTTGAAAAATTAATTCTGGAACATAAGAAGATGGAGAGAAAAGTGAGATATGGATCTTATTTTGGAATAATAGAATATTAAAGTATTAGAAAACAGTCACAGACAAGAACCTATGGGGGATAAAAGAGAAAAACACAGAAAATCAAAGAAAGATAAGCAGAAAGATAAGAGAAACAAAAGGATAAAATACAAAAAAAGTAGTAAAAAACTCCAAGTAGAATTTCTGATGCATATGATATATTCTATTTTTTATAATTTCCATACTGTTTTCAATAATGGCTGTACTCATTTACATTTCCAACAGAATTTATGAGTCCTTTTCTATATTTTCTTCCTAGCATGCTTTTTTTCCCAGATTTTTAATGATGGCTAGTTGAACACACTGGAGGAAGATAATATCTAATTATAGTTTTGTTCTCTATTCCTATGATAATTGGTGATAATCAAGCTTTTTGTAATGTATATATAGGCTAGTTATATATCTTCTCTTAAAAAGCATGTTTAGATTTTTAGCTCATTTTCACCTTAGGTTGAGTTTCAACATTTAGAACTCTAAAATATTTGGGAGATCAAACCTTTTTTTGGATGTACTATGAGAAAATGTTTTCTCATATCCTATAGGATGTTCATGAATCCTACTGACTGTTTCCTTTGCCAGCTTCTCTGCATGTGTCCTCTCTGTAGAGCTTTGCAGTCATACTTCATTCTATTTCAAAAGAAATTTCTATGTAAGTTTCACCTGACATTCATTGAATACCTGAATGTTTTCATTTGTCTTTAATATACTCTGGAAAATTTTCTGATATTTTAAACTAGCCTCTACACATTTTATGTTACACTTTTTTTCTGTTTTTTTTTTTTTTTTTTTTTTTTTTTTTTTTTTTTTTTTTTTTTTTTTGGTACTGGGGATCGAACTCATGACCTCATGCTTGCCAGGCAGGCACTTAAGCCACTGAGCTAAATCCCCGGCCCAATTACTGTTTCTGTTTGGTATTTTTTTTTTTGGTTACACTTTTTTTCAACATTGGCAAGTAGACAGTCTAAATGTACTCCAAATTTTTTACGTGTGTGTTAAGTTTTTGAATTGCAGTTGACTTCTGAGAATATAAAGTCCCTTGATGGCTTGAACAGAAACTTTTGATATGCTTCTCTGTAGGCAATATTGAAATATTCATAGCCTCATTTTATTTTAGTTTTAGTTCTTTTACTTATTTTTTCAGTATGTGTCTACTTCGAATCCAAACACTGCATTGGCCTCTCTAAAGGCTTCCATGGAGGCAATATGTAGCACAATTGGTTCAAGTTTCTAAAATGTAAATATCTTAATGCAGAGAATAAAGTATTTATTTAAAAAAAGAAATGTAAAAAAAAGTTTAGTGTAAGCAGTACTAACTTGACTTTAAATTTGTAGTTATCCAAAGATGCTATAATAAGGGTAAACATAAACTATTTTTTTCCTTTCCTTGTAGGAATTTTAATTCTTAATGAAAGTACATGTTTGAAAGGGGAATAGACCATATTTACATTTGCTCAACAATTAGCAAATGCATGCTCAACATTTTTATTTTTTTAGCATAGATAAATACGAAAGGCTAGGCAGGAATATGAGTTACTTAGACTGAAAGTGGCAAGCAATCAGTAATTCTTGCTACTTATAAAAGATTCTAGTGAGTAGTGGTTTTATTGCTTTATGTTTTGTGTTGTTTTAAAAGTATAGAGCTATAAAATTGTGTATAAGTGTTTTTATTTAACTATTAAAGTTAGGCTTGTGTTTTTCTATAAACTTAGCTAAAAGATAAAACATTATGTGTGTGTGTGTGTGTGTGTATATATATATATATATATATATATATATATATATATATATATCACTGCATATTTAATATTTGTTTTAGATGACAATTCCTGTTCAGTCATCCTGTTCAGTCTTGTGTCCCAGGCAAGCCAAAAGTTTGGACAACCATGTCCAAAGTAACAATTTAAATAACCAGTCGATGCAAAATTATAAACAATTTCACTTTATTTTTATTTATTATTGGCAAAAGTTGCCTAGCACAGTGCAGTGTTGGTCCCCAGGTGGCATCAATGATTACCAACTTCTATCCTTAAGTGGGGTAACTGTCTTGAAAATTGCCCAAACTTACTTTTATTTGGTCACAGCTCTTTACAAGACTGCATACACTGTCCTTCATAGATTACTCTTGAAATTGCATGGTAAACCTCTGTGAATGAAAGAATTTCAGCTTGTTACTATCCAGCAAGTGCCAAATTTCATGTCACTGATGAACTACAGACCATCAATTCTAAGGTGTATAAAAACCTTGGAACCACTTTTGAAATGTACCTTAGAAATTATTTGATAAAACAAAATTGTGTGAGCCATAGAAAACAGAAAAAACTTTGGTCTTAGTTTCTTTTTAGAAAATAATTTAAATAACCACCACAACATTTCTCAAACCACAGAATACTGACCATGACTCTAGATGGGTTGAGTAGAAAATTGTGACACTCTGCCATCATTGTGTTTTATTTTTGTAGTGTAGTTATTGACACACGTTAATTATATAAATTAATCAATTACATGGTGACATTTCAACACAAAATACACCATGTGTTGAATATGTCCCCCTTCTACCCTTTTCTGCCACTTACCATGTCTCTCCATTTCCCTCTTACCTTCTGCATTTCCTAATTGTCATATGTGTTCTTTCAAGTTTTTTTTTTTTAGTTGTTTCTGTTTGTGAAAGAAATATACATTGCTCATCTTTCTCTGTTTGGCTTAATATGCTTCAAATGTTATCCTCCAATTTAATATTTCTGAAATTGATAAGATTTCATTTTTCTCTAGGGCTAATACTCATTGTGCATATGAGGGTTTATATATTATCATATTTTATCTATATGTTCATCTTTTGAAGTGCATGTAGGCAAACTCCATACCATGTATTTCTGTGATAAATGTGGGATACAAATATGTTTCCCATGTGCTGACCTTCCCATATGCTGAAATTTGAAGATTTCATTTTCTTTGGCATATTCCAAAGAGTTCTGTAGCCCATGATAGTTCTGTTTGTAGTTGTTTTGAAAACCACCATACTGTTTTCCATACTGGGCATACTAATTTGCCTTCCCACCAACAGTATATAAAAGAGTCCTTTTTCTTTGCATACTCAAGTTTTATTTTTATTTTTTTGTTTAATAAGGATTTTAATTGCTTTTTTATGTAGTTTTTAATTTACACTACCCTGATGGTTAAAAATTGAGCAAATTTTCATATATTTATTGGCAACTTATATTTCTTTTCATAAATGTCTTTTCAGATTATTTCCCCAATATTTTAGTTGGCCTAATTTTGCTTTTATTTTTTCAAAATCTTTAAATTTTGTATATATTAATTCCTTTTAAGATGAATAGCTGACAATGATTTAGTTCCATTTAATAGGTCTCTACTGTATTTGATGCATCTTTACTATGTAGAAGTTTTTAATTTGATGTAATCTCATTTTTTGATTCTTACTTTTATTTCCCAAAGTGATAGAATCCTATTCAGGTGATCTTTGACTTTGCCAAGATGTCGCATTGCCTGTTCATTGGTTTCTTCTAGCAATTTCAAATTTTTAGCCCTTATATTAAATCCTTTCATCTATTTTGAGTTGTTTTTCATAGGGGGAAAGAGATAGAATCTAACTTTAATCATCTCATCTACATATGAGAGTTCATTTCTTCCAAAAGCATTTTTGTTAAAGGGGGTGTCCTTAATCAAGTGTATGCTATTGGTACCCTTGTTCATGTTCAGTTGTTTAAAGACACAAGGATTTACTACTCTATATTATGTTCTGTTTTATTGATCTGTAGGTTTTGGGGCATTTATATGTATAAAAATATTTGTTAATTATAATAACAATAATTGAAAATGGAACAGTTGAATTCCCAAGAAAAGTATAGAATAAAATAAAGCTCCACAAATTAGAATTAAAATCTGAATGAAAGTAAAAAGGATAAGAAAGAGTTAAAAATTAGAATTAGAAGAAGTAACTTAAAAAAGCAATACAAATGGAAAAAATTCTTCACTGCCAAGGCACCTACATGAGGTGAGTGGAATAAGTGATCATAACCTATGTCAAGCAGATCCTTCCCAAGTCTTCTTAGACTGTGCATTCCATGGACAGAGCTAAGACTGTGGGTCATTCATTTCCCTACTGCTTTTAATTTTTGTTGTGTTGTTTGACAGGTGACTAGCAAAAGTGATTTGAGGCTGAAGCTACATGGAATTTCTCTCAGACAGTTTTACACTGAAATAAGTAAGCTAGCATGAAATATGGAGTTTGTTATTTTGAGTCTCTCCAGGCAACAGTCTGAAGATGGGAAAATATCAGTCTTCAAGTATGTCAAAGTGCTACCACAGAATATAGAATTTTCTTAGCAAATATTCCCTCCAGAGCTTTCTGAACAATATGGCATCTGGTCTGAACACTGGTCTGAGTAATCACTGATGCTACAATATGTCTTTAGATGCTGGGCAGAGTCACCAGAACTAGAAAGATACATGTTGAGAGGAAGATGTAGACATGGTGACCCCACAGAAACACACATAAGTGTTCACCAGACTGCTGAATGAGCAAATCAATTGGAAATGTTTTTTCTATCTCTTCACATATAGTCCAGTTTCCCACCATGTACAATTCTTAGTGTGTTTGTTTCTGAGTTGACACTACAAACAAAAATGACTCACAAGGTAACTGCTCAACAAGGCAGTAGAGTGAAAACATCATAGTGCTGCAGAGATAGAAAAATGCAGGGTCATCAGACTGGTAACTTCTGACTAGTGTCACCAGATAGCATGACTTCATGGTTACTCATAAGAAGGAAATTGGACATGGGCTAGTTCATGAGCTTGCTGGTGGCCTTCACCATTGTTTTTCCTGGTCTTCAGGCTCCTATAAAGGAAAGTTCTAAATATTTCCTCTTCCAAGTTATTATTCTCAAGCTGAGCTTTTTTTGCTCAGTTCATATAGAAATTATGATTTGTAAAAGTGTAGCTCTTTTAGTGTCAACAGTCCTTTGAATGCCAGTAGGTATCAGCCTTTCTAATATTAGTGTCTATCCTTACCACTCAGAGCAAGCACTTAAATGGAAGAACTTGGGAACTTGAAACATCAGAGACAGGAGCTTCCAAGAGGATAGCAACTGAAGTAAAGATACAACTTCATGACACTGAAACAACAATCAAATCAGAAATAATGTCTCAGGTAAAAGAATAAATCACAAACATAAAGAATTGCTCAATATATCTAAAGAACAGGAGCATTGGAAAATGTGGAAAATTTTGAATGAACAATATACAAAGGAATTACAATACATGAAACCAATTCAAAGAGATACCCAGGAAATTTAAAAATTGGTCAAAAGCTAGCAAAACCACTAGAAAGCAGCTGAAGACAGACATTCAGACCTTGCAGATAGGATCACAGCTAGCAACATGAAAGGAAATTTCTCTTAAAAAGAAGAAGAAACCAGGAAATAATCCAAAGGCCACAATATGACACAGAGAGAAATAATTTAAGAGAGATAGGTATTAGTGAAGAAGCAGGGGTCAACACAAATGAAATAAAAAGTTTGTTTATAGATGTAATAGCAGAAAACTTCCCAAACATGGGAAAAGAATGTGGAATGCAGATAAGTAAGGCATATAGAACTCCAACTAGCCATAACTAAAGTAAATCTACACCCAGACATATAATAATCAAGATCCCAGAAATTCAGCACAAGAATAGAATGCTAAAGGCTGTCTTTTCATGATTGCTAGCTGTGATCCTATCTGCAAGGTCTGAAAGTCAGTCTTCAGCTGCTTTCCTGTGGTTTTACAGTTATGGATATCACTGATATGTATTGCTCAACTTTGCCATGTTATGTTCCAATAGTTTGCTTTCTGCTTTTTCCCCTTATTTAATTGCTTGTCCTATCTGGTGGTTTCTTTCTGTTGTTCTGGGGATTGTGGTCATTTTTATCTCTGTCTATTATGTCTTTCAATACACTTTCTAGGGTTAGTTTGGTGGATGTGAATTTCTTCAGTTGTTCTTTCTCATAGAAGTTTCATCTTTCTCCATTAAATTTGATGAAAATTTTACTGGGTACATCAGTCTGGGTTGAAAGTTGTTTTCTTTCAGGGGTTGAAATATCTCACTCCAATCATGTCTTGACTTGAGGGTTTGTGCTGAAATGTCTGCTGTGATTCTAATGGGCTTTCCTCAATAGGTGACTGGTGTCTTTTCTCTAACAGCTAAAGTATTCTGCTTTTATGTTGTGTGTCTAAGATCTTAATTATTATGTGTCTGGGTGTAGATTTATGTTGGTTGTGACTGTTTCATATTCTGTATGCCTCACTTCTTTGTGTATCAGATTTTTTCCCCATGTTTGGGAAATTTTCTTCTTTTATTTCTGTGAATATTTTAGATATGTCATTTGCATTGACTCCAGCATCTTCACTAATGCTTATTAATTTTATATTGTTGCTCTTGGCATCATCTTGAAGCTTCTGGATAGTCATTTCTTTTTTTAAAAATTATTTTACTTAAAGAGAAAAAAAAAACAAAACAAAACAGAACAGAATAAAGGGTAGCAACAGTACAGAATTCCAAGGAAAAATGGAAAAGAACAACAACAAAAAATCCTAAGAAATTATTACTTGACAAATTACATAATGACTTCTTGGAAATAGTTGTTCAAATTACAAAGTTAAAACATGTAAAGTAGACATTCAAACACTGAGACTGTTAACAGTACTGCTCCACAACCTGACAAAAACAACAATATGGTCATCCATCTTACCCACTCAAATATACATGCAATTATATCAAAAGGGTAAAATTAAACACAACAAAACAGAGCAAAGTGGATCACAAGAAAGTAATGTAAGAGACAAAAATTTCAAAACTAGACAATTGGAGATCTTCACTCTATCATATTGACTCTTATTTTCTTCCAAATAGTTGTCCATATTGTCACAGATAGGGAATTCACATGAAACAACCTAGTATGGAATTGATCTGAGCAGGACGAGGAGGGGATTGCAGGTCTTCAAGACCAGACATTAGGAAAGCCAAGAATGGCTGTCATAGTGTCTCTCATTCTCCTCAAAACAGCTGTCCATACCTTCATGTGTGTTGAACTTAAACAAGGCAAAGCAAGCTAAAATCACTTTGAACAAAAAGTGATAGTTTTGCTGGACTTCACATTATGACATTATGGAATCAGCACTGGGTATTGTAGTGTCTCTTTTTCTTCAAAGTAGTTGTTCATTTCAATATGTGTTATATAGTTGGTTCTTGTAAACTGCTTATAAGCTCTACACATGCATGAGTCTCTAAATGTATATCTTTTTTTTATGAGCGGGAAAAACAAAACAAAGCAAGATACAACAAAACAATTCCTAGAAAAGCATGAGGCAGAAAAGTCACATAAAAACACAATACAATGATCTACAATGGTTACCATGATGTCTCAGCAGTGTATAACAACATTAATAAAAATGAAGCATTGGAGACATTATAAGATTTCAAAAGCAACTAATAATCAAACCAGAGTGGGTATCTTAGTGAATCTTGTCATCTTCAGTGTAGTTGCCTATACACTTAGACTTGATGCTATTCATCATAACAGATTTAAATAAAATCAGTCAATACAAAGTAGCAATCTAACAAACCAGATTCAAATAAGATCAGTCATAATAAGGCAGTATAAGTTATAAAGGGCTTCAGATTAAGTTAATAGGAAATTAGGAATGATTACCATAATATGTCCTTTTATTTTTGGGATAGCTGACCATGTCCTCAAGTCTAGCATAAGTAGACAAACTGGAAGAGGAAATAATCCATCCAAGCAGAGTGGTGAGAATAATGTAAATTTTAAATCTTGTTACCCCATTAACAATATCCTCTGCCTCCCTTTTTAGACAATTCCTCCCCTTTCACTCCCATGGGGTGCACTGCTTGTTTTGGGTCCCACTGCCTCCCTATATAGAGTAGCTCAATAGCCTATCTCCTGATCTACTCTGCCTGTGTTTCTCTCTGTTAGTATTTCAAGGCCCTCTATACTAAAGATTGTAGCCAATCTTCTCTGCCTCATTTTGGCTATTCTATTTTTCTGTCATTATTAGTCTATTTTTCTCTTCCACTCCACTCTCTGCCTCGTTCAATGAGGCCTCTCTGCCACTGTTCCTGAAATGCTCGTATTCTTGTTCTCTCTCCCTAGAATGTCCTTCAGTATTTTTTGTAGGGTTGGACTGGTGGAAACAAATTCTCCTAGTTCCTCTTTTTCTTGGAGGCATCTTGATTCTCCACTAATTTCTAGAGAGAGTTTTGCAGGATACATCAATCTGGGCTGGAGATTATTCTCCTTCAGCGCTTGAATTACTTTGCTCCAAGCTCTTCATGACCTGATGGTCTGTGTCGAGAAGTCTGCTCTGATTTTGATGGGTTTTCCTTTATAGGTGATCTGTTTCTTTTCTCTTATGGCTTTTGATATTCTGTTCTTATATTGAATTTCTGGGATCTTGATTATTATGTGTCTGGGTGTAGCTCTGTTTGGGTTGTAGGTGGCTGGAGTTCTGTATGCTTAATCTCTCTGCACATCATTTCTTTTTTCTATGCTTGGGAAATTTTCCTTAATAATTTCTGTAAATAGCCTTTGTAATTCCTGATTTGATTCCTGCTTCTTCATTCACATATATGTTTCTTAAGTTATAGATCCTCTTGTCATATTCCAGTCTTTGTATCTTTACTGCCTGCTCCCTTGTTATATTTAAGAGATCTTCCCTTTCATGATCGCACATTGCAAGCCTGTGTTCAATTTCTGATAGTCTATCTTTGGTTTCTTTCAATCAGTTTTGCCACTTTACTATGAAGTCTTTTGTTTCCTGATAATCTCTTTGAATCCACTTCATGAATTCTAGTGTTTTTTGTGTTCTTCATTAAATTTTTCTCTCCATTTGTGTTCCTCCATTCTTCTGTCTGTGTCTTCTTGAGAGGTGCCCAGCCTTTTTTTTAATTAATCTACTTATCTCTTGTTTAATTTGAATTAATATTTCTGTTTTGGTCCTGCTACGATGTCCTGAAGATATCTCTTTATGTCTTCTAATGCTGTGTTTGATGTTGCATTTTTGCTGCCCTCAATCTCTTTTGTATTTACCTTTCCTGGATCAATGTTCTCAGGGTTGGGGACTCGAGTTTTTTCTTATTTCTCCCTTTTGTCATGTTTTTGGTTCCTTCCATACAAGTGTATGGTGTAATTCCCAGACCCTTTTCTTGTTGGTTAAGGCTCCTCTAGAGGGTGTAGGCTAGGAGCTTTAGCCTTCTTCAATACGTTATCAGAGATTAGAGTTTACCCACAGGCAGTGTGCGCTCCTCCTCCCCTCTGGGCCAGTCAACCTTTGCAGGTCTTCACTGCATCAGTGTGCACCAATCTCAGGGAATTAATTTGTAGCAACTCACTGGGTCCCCACCAGGGGCATGGCCTAGTCCAAGCAGATTCCACCAATCCACTTGGCGAGGGGAGCAACCAGCTGAAGCCACTTCCTTATGGAGTTAGGGCTGTCCTGCCCAAATCCAACATGTTGTCCAGTCAGTTTCCCCTTTCCTATGGGAGGGTCTTATTCCCATCACTCACCATGTGTTGATGGTAGTCCCCAAGAACTACTGGGCTCCCCAACCTCCGACTTCAGCGTGGCTGTGGTGCTAATTCACGGTGCCTCTGGGTGGGTGGCGTGCAGGGCTGGTCTGGGCAAGCTGCATGCAGGGCTGTTCAGCTCCATGCTCCGGCAGTTCAAGCTAGTCGCTTTGGCACAGATCATTTGTTCAGGTCAGGCAGGAATTCAGGCTACTTGAGGAAGGTGCTTGCTGATCTTATCTTCACTAATAGTAGCCCCAGGACCTCATATTCAAGCAGGTTTTTGCACTTTAGTTTCTTCCTTGTTGTGAGAGTTCATCTCTCTCTGTTTGGGTCTCTCTAGGGTGTTTTATTCTGGCATTTGAGCTGTCTCTCTCAGAGAGGGTCCCTCTCCTGCTACCTACCTGTCCGTCATCTTTTTTTCCCTCTGGATTGTCATTTCATGTTGCTTTGTTATTTTTGAAAGTTCTATCCTTTCATGATCACTAATTGTGATCCTGTCTTCAACATCCAAAATCCTATTCTCAACTTCATTTAAGTGAATTTGCATGCTTTGAATAGAATTTTTTGTTTTTGGGATGTCTCTTTCAGTTTGTTTCATGAATTCTGCTTGTTTTCTATATTGTTCATTCAAGGTTTCAATCAGATTCCTACGTTCCTGTACTTTTTTCTGTATTTCTTCTTTAGCTGCACTGTTCAACTCTTTTACTAAGGTTGTTACTTCTATCTTTATATGGGAGAGTACTTGTAATTTGATTTCCTCTATGGTCTCATGGAGTTGTTTTATTTTTATTTCATTTGCTATCTTTTCAGAAATTTCTGGTGTGTTACCTTTGGACTCCTCTATTTCAATGTCTCCTGTACTTGCACCTAGTGGATTGGATGTTTGAGATTGCATTTTGCTTTTTTGTTTTACCATTTTCCTCTTTTGAGTTAGTGTTTAGTCCTTCAGGCCCTTAGTGTCAACTGTTGGTAGTGTGTATCTTGGTGTCCTACTGTAAGCTTGATATTTGTCACCCTCACTCTTGTCAGACTTACCAAGGTCTTACAGTTAGGTGGATGGACCTTTACTACTGGCCCTATTTACCCACTCTACAGGTTTATTTTATATTTTATTTTATTTTATTTTATTTTATTTTATTTTATAAGAGAATAAGACAAAAAAGGTCAGTACAGAGCAGATCAGAACTGGACAACATAGGCAACTCAACACTTAAAATTAAGACAACTGGACATTAACAATAGCTTTCATAGTATTTCTTTCTCTGCTATAGTTGAGCATAGCTTCAAACACAATAATATCAAACATAAGAAAAAAGTATAAAACCATTCAAAGAGTGAAGGAACTGAAAAACATTCTGAACTGAAAAACAGAGAATGATCAATGTTTACTATAATATCTCATTTTTAATAAAAAATTTTATTTAAACTTTCACACATATTCAAATCCCAATAAGACACAATGTGACAGATAGAACCAATGGAAATAGAAGAAAAGAAGCTTGGTAGGACTTCTAAGAAGGATAGTATTAAATTAGCAATAGCTGTCATAATGTTTTGTTCTCTTCAAAAGAGCTGTTTATAGCATCATGTAAAATAAAGTAAAAAAAAACAGGATTAAACCATTGCAACTGATGAATCAAAACATTGAAAGGCTTCAAAGCTATGAGATGAGGACTCATGATTACCTTAAAATCTTATATACTCTTACCAACTCTCATACTAGGGAGACTATATGGTATTTACACATGTGAGTTTGGTTTATTTCACTTATGAGTATGGTCTCAAGTCGTGTCCACTTATTTGTAAATATCACAATGTGATCATTCTTTATAGCTGAGTAGTGCTCCATTGTATAGAAATACCACAACTTTTTTATGCATTCCTCAGTTGATGGGCACTTAGGTTGTTTCCAAGATCTGGCTATTACAAATTGTGCTGCTATAAACATAGGTGCACTTATATCACTGTGGTGTGATGTTTTCAGATCTTCTGGGAGTATGCCTAGAAGTGAAATAGCTGAGTCAAATGGGACCTTCAGACCCAGCTTTTTGAGAAATCTCCAGACTGACCTCCACGGTGGATGCACCAGGCTATACTCCCACCAATAGTGTAGAAGAGTTCCTTTTTCCCCACAGCCTCTCCAACACTTGTTGTTGGTAGTGTTTTCCATCTTGGCCAATCTTTCTGGAATGAGATGGAATCTCAGTGTGGTTTTAATTTGCATTTATCTCATGACTAATGATGATGAACATTTTTTCATGTATTTATTTGCCATTCATATTTCTTCATCTGAGAACTGTGTATTCATTTCAGATGCCCATTTTTGGATTAGGTCTTTGAATTTCAAGGCTCTGATTTTTTTAAAATTCTTTATCATTTCTAGACAGAAGTCCTTTGTCTGAGGTAATGTCCATGAAGATTTTTTTCCCAATTTGTGGGTTTTCTTTTCACTCTGCCGGAAATCTATTTTGACGTGCAAAAACTCTTTAATAAGATGTGGTCCCAGTTATTGATTCTGGGAAGTATTTCCCATGTAGTTTGATTCTTGTCATGAATTCTCTTCCTACCTCTATATCTTTGAGATTTTTACCCACTTTGTCTTTGAGCAGATTTAGTGTTTCTGTTTTAATGTTTAGGTCTTTGATCCATTTAGATTTTAGTTTAGTACATGGTGATAGACATGGGTCTAGTTTTAGTCTTCTTCATATGGATAGCCAGTTTTTTCCAGCACCATTTGTTAAACAGACTGTCATTCTTCCAGAAAGCATGTTTGGCCCCTTTATCAAAGATGAGGTGGTTCAGTGAGTTTGTGCATGTGGTTGTATCTTCCAATCTATTCCATTGATCTTAAGGTCTGTTTTTATTCTTGTACCATGTTGATTTTATTGCTGTAACTTTGTAGTATAATTTCAAATCAGGGATTGTGATGCCTCCTGCCTTGCCTTTGTTGCTCAGAATTGCCTTTGCTATTCTAGGTCTCTTCTGCTTCCAGATGAATTTTAGGAGGGATTTCTCTAGATCTATGAGGTATGTTGGTGGTATTTTGATTGGGATTGTATTGAATCTGTATAGTAATTTTGGGAGAATGGCCATTTTCACAATGTTTTTTCTTCCTATCCATGAACAGGGGATGTCTTTCCATTTTCTGAGGTCCTCTTCGATTTCCTGTTTCAGGGTATTATAATTTTTACTGTATAGGTCTTTTACTTCTTTTGTGAGATTAATTCCTAAGTATTTCATTTTTTTGGATGCTGGTGTAAAGGGTGTGGCTTCCCTTATTTCTCTTTCAGTACTTTTGTTGTTAGTGTACAGAAATGATATTGATTTTTGAGTATTGACTTTGTATCCAGCTACCTTGCTGAATTTATTTATTATATCTAGGAGTCTTTCAATAGAGTTTTGGGGATCTTCTATGTAAAGTATCATGTCATCTTCAAATAATGATAATTTAACTTCCTCTTTTCCTATCTTTACTCCTTTTATTTCTCTTTCCTGTCTTATTGCTCTGGCTAGTATTTCTAGTACTATGTTGAATAGGAGTGGTGACAGGTGACATCCGTAAGTTCTTGCCAACAAAGAAGAGCCCAGGCCCAGATGGATTCACTGCAGAATTCTACAATAAATACAAAGAAGATTAATTCCAACACTTCTTAAACTTTTCAATGAAATTGAAAGGGAAGCAATTCTTCCTAAGTCATTCCTGGAAGCAAACATTACTGTAGTACCAAAAGCAGAGAAAGACCTAACTAAAAAAGAGAACTATAGGCTAATCTCCCTAATGAACATAGATGCAAAAATTCTCAATAGAATATTGGCAAACAGGGTGTAGCAAATCATCAAGAAGATTATACACCATGACCAAGCTGGATTCATCCCAGGAATGCAGGAAAGGTTCAACATATTCAAATCAATAAACGTATTTCACCATATCAATAGAGCCAAAAGTAAGAACCACATGATTCAGAAAAAGCTTTTGATAAGGTCCAACACTCATTCATGATAAGAACCCTACAGAGAATTGGAATAGAAGGTCTTTACCTCAATATGATAAAGGCCATCTATGACAAACCAACAGCCAGCACCATATTAAATGGTCAAAAACTGAAAGTCTTTGCCTTAAAATCAGGTACAGCTCTATTTTAGGAGCATACTCACCACACTGACTGTAGCCAGCTTAGATCTTGTTTTGATGAAGCAGTCACTTAATCTCCCTTCAAGCTAGCACAGATAGTCTGCTGTAGTACAAGGTTTCTCTGGGGCACAGTTCGAAGTTTGCCCAGTGCACGTTGGGATTCTGCCGCTGCCACTGCCTGGTTGCATGCAGTCAGGGCCCAGGGTGTGTTCCTGGCTATGGGCCTGTTTGGGGTTCGCTGAACACAGTCCAATTAAGTGCACTGATCACTCTCGCGCATCTGGGTTGGTATCAGATGCAGGGCATGGTCTTACTGCCTGGGCACAGAGTTCCAAGTTTGATCGGTGAGCGTATGGATTCTTCCCACCACTGGAGCACATGCAGTCAGGGCTTACTGTGGGCTCCTGGGCCTGCTAGCAACCCAGGGCTTGTCCAGCACAGTCCAATTAGGCATGCTAGCCCCTGTGGTGTGCCTTGGGGTGGTATCAGAAGCAGGGCATGGTCTTACTGCCTGGGCACATAGTTCCAAGTTTGCCTGGTGTGCATTGGGATTCCACCCACTGCTGGAGCATGCACAGTCAGGGCCTAGGGTGGGCTCCTGGGCCTGCTAGCTACCCAGGGCTTGTCCAGCACAGTCCAGTTAGGCCCGCCATTCCCTCTGCCGCACCTTGGGGTGGTACCAGATGCAGGACATGGTTTTATTCTCTCTCTCTTTTTTTATAGGTACCGGGGATCAAACTCAACCTCTTGTTTGCTTGCAAGGCAGGCGCTTATGCCACTGAGTTAATTCCCCAGCCCCCTAAGTCTCTTTTCTATATTTGATTTCTATATATGTGAATGTATGGACAGATGTTTTGAAGGAAATGGGAGACATTATTGTAGCCATTGTTGATTTCCTATTGTCTTGTTTTGAGGACACATAATGCTTTCAATTCTGTTTTGATTGGTTTCATATTTTTGTTTTGTTTGAATTTATTGTTTGTGAACATATGGACAACTGTTTTGAAGAAAACAAGAGACATTATAGTAACCACTGTTGATTTCCTGTTGTCTTGTTTTGAAATCCTATGTTGCTTATTTTGTTTTGTTTTGTTTTGCTCTCTTTAAAATTGAAAAAAAGCAGATACAAGTACATGCATGTGCAGTGTTAACTTGCTAGTTGATTATGAGCCCTCCAGGGACCTGACTGAGGAGGGCTACAGAAGTAGAATCATCCAGAGAGTCTTCACGGTGGAGACATCGGGAATAGATCTGCATTTGAAACTTCTATAGTCAAAGAGAATATTCCCCTGCGTGACTGTGAGGTGCCTGGCTTTGTTTGATTCAACCTTGGAATAAAAAGATAAGAGTATCTTTTAGGAAGTATCAGCATTCACCCCACCCCATCTCAATAGGATCCTTCTTGAAATCACTCCCAGTTACAGTTTCATGAATATACATTTGAAACTGCAGAGAACTTCTCTTGACTCAGCGTGCTGTGTGGTTTTCAGGTTTCTTCCATGTTACAATTTATTTCTGCAAGGTGCTGTATTTTGTGCTACTGGAGTGCATGAAACTCTCTGTTTCAGCAGTATCCCCATAGAACTATGTTCTCCTTTAGTCATACTATTATGCTGTTTGTGCCATGTGGTTCTGTTTCTTCCACTCTTCATTATCTAAAAGTCTCTGGATTTCTTCAGGTTTATTTCACCTACTGTTAAAATTCCAGGATTTTCTTATGCTTTCCCACTTCAATAAGCAATCACACATCTGCTGTGGTTCTGTCTTGTGGGAAACAAGAAAGTACTAGTTGTTATTAACTCACCATTTTGAATTTTGGAATTCAGCAATAAATGAAAACATTTACATAAATAAAAGTGAAAGAATTTGTTCTTATGTTTCTCCTATATATTTTCTCAATGAACAACCTAATTAGCCTAAAATAAGTTCATAAGACAGTGAATAGACTTGGATGAACTGCTTTATTCCTTAACTTAATGTTAATATTTAAATTTATGTGAGAAACATACAGACTAGTCAAAGGAAAGAAGGTTGACCCAGTGACATCCACACTGATCAATTAAAAGTTTATTGAATGGAGGTATAATAAAAATCACAAAGAAATTGCTTGGTATGGAATGTGATCATATGTAAAGCTCCTAGATAAAGCACTTGAAATTAGTAAGCCTGGAGTATTTAACAAAGTGTGTTTTAGATGTTAGTAGAAATTCTGGAGAATGTAAAAAAAACAAAAGTGTTAGTTGTTTTCATGGTAATTAAGAGTCCTAGGTAAAAATTTCAACTGAGTGAAAGAAGGGAGTTATGAAGACATAGATATCGTGATGGAATCCAAGTGATACTAGACTTAAAGGAACATGCTGTAAAGATATATGGTATCTATTTGCTATCTGAAATGAAAGCCTAAAATTTCACTCTCTAGGGACCAGTGGATATTTCATGTCTATATTTCAAGAAACAAAAAGCCTCAAGTAAACAACAAATTTCTGTATTCTTCTCAATATTCATGCACATAGTGTAAATATTTCAATTACAAGAGTAGAAAACTAAATCTTAGTGGCCCCAAATCAAACACCAGCTTCAATTTCCACATATTTTTGGGAAGATTGACTTGAATTTTGTTCTTCTGTTTTGAATTTTCTGTTTTTTGAACCAGAAAAATCCTGGCACAACATTTTCCAACATTACATGTGATATTTTGTACAACATTAAAAGTAGCTTTTGTATTTATTATTATTTGTCTATAATAACACAACATGTTTTTCAGTAATGGTAAAAGCAATCATAAGTTTATTTTTTATTGTACTTGGATTTTAATTTCTGATAAAAATGGGCAGGTAGCATATATAGCATGTGTACACTGGTTTCACAGAGAATAAGGATTTTTATGACACTATTCAGAATGACACAAAAATTAATGTATAAGAATTTTTTCTGAAATGTCTCATCTAAAATTTTAAGGTCACATATTACTTTTGTAACTGAAACTGTGAAAAACAAAACCACAATCAAGGAGTCTATACGTATGAGTATGAATTCAGTTTATCTCAATATTACACAACAGATTCATTTTCACTTCCTCCTTTAATGTTTAAGACCTCAAGTTTTAGCCATTCTCACCAGTAGTCATTTTGTTTCCTCAAATTATTCTTTTTTTAAAAAATTTTATTTTAAAGAGAATAAAACAAAAGATGGCAGAACAGAGCAGATCAGAACAGGACAGCATAGGCAACACAGTACTTCACATTAAGACAAACGGACATCAACAGTAGCTATCACAATATCTCTTTCTCTGCTATAGTTGAGCATAGTTTCAAATACAATAATATCAAACATAACAAAATAGTATAAAGCCATTCAAAGAGTGAAAGAATTACAGGGCTTTCTGAACTGAATAACAGAGAATGATCAATGGGTACTATAATATCTCATTTTTGATAGAAAAATTTTGTTTAAACTATCACACATATTCAAATCCCAATAAGACACAATGTCATAGATAGAAACAATGGTAGTAGAAGAATAGAAGCATGGTAGGACTTCTAAGAAGGACAATAGTAAATCAGCAATAGCTGTCATAATGTTTTCTTTTCTTCAAAGCAGCTGTTCATACCATCACGCATGATATAGTCAAACAAAAGAGGATAAAGGCTTTGAAAGGCTTCAAAGCTATGAGATGGGGACTCATGCTTACCATAAACTCTTATATACTCTTACCAACTCTCATACTAGGGAGACTATATGGTATTTACACATGTGGCTTTGGTTTATTTTGCTTATGAGTACAGTCTCAAGTCGTGTCCATTTATTTGTAAATGTCTCAGTGTGATCATTCTTTATAGCTGAGTAGTACTCCATTCTATAGAAATAACACAACGTTTTTATGCATTCCTCAGTTGATGGGCACTTAGGTTGTTTCCAAGATCTGGCTATTACAAATTGTGCTGCTATAAACATGGGTGCACATATATCACTGTGGTATGATGTTTTCATATCTTCTGGGCATATGCCTAGAGATGGAATAGCTGGGTCAAATGGGACCTCCAGACCCAGCTTTTTGAGGAATCCCCAGACTGACCTCCACAGTGGTTGCACTCCCACCAACAGTGAAGAAGAGTTCATTTTCCCCCACAGCCTCTCCAACACTTGTTGTTAGTACTGTTTTCTATCTTGGCCAATCTTTCTGGATTGAGGTGGAATCTCAGTGTGGTTTTAATTGGCATTTCTCTCATGACTAATGATGATGAACATTTTTTCATGTATTTATTTGCCATTCATATTTCTTCATCTGAGAACTGTGTATTCATTTCAGATGCCCGTTTTTCATTAGGTCTTTGAATTTTGAGGCTCTGATTTTTTTAAAATTCTTTATCATTTCTAGACAGAAGTCCTTTGTCTGAGGTAATGTCCATGAAGATTTTTTTCCCAATTTGTGGGATTTCTTTTCACTCTGCTGGAAATCTATTTTGATGTGCAGAAACTCTTTAATAAGATGTGGTCCCAGTTATTGATTCTGGGAAGTATTTCCCGTGTACTTTGGTTCTTGTTCATGAATTCTCTTCCTACTCCTATATCTTTGATATTTTTACCTACTTTGTCTTCCAGCAGTTTTAGTGTTTCTGTTTTAATATTTAGATCTTTGATCCATTTAGATTTTAGTTTAGTGTATGGTGATAGACATGGGTCTAGTTTTAGTCTTCTGCATATGGACAGCCAATTTTTCCAGCACCATTTGTTAAAGAGACTGTCATTCTTCCAGGGAACATGTTTGGCCCCTTTAT
>PVJX010020210.1:0-33721 GCA_004027295.1 Dolichotis patagonum | reverse complement strand
AGGAATGGATAAAAAAGTTGTGGCATTTTTATACAATGGAGTACTACTCAGCTATAAAGAATGATCACATTGAGATATTTATAAATAAATGGACATGACTTGAGACCATTCTCTTAAGTGAAATAAACCAAACTCACAAGGGTAAATACCATATAGTCTCCCTAGTATGAGAGTTGATAAGAGTATATAAGATTTTATGATAAGCATGAGTCTCCATCTCATAGCTTTGAAGCCTTTCAATGTTTTCAATCATCAGTTGGAATGGTTTTATTCTGTTTTGTTTGACTATATCATGCGTGATGATATGAACAGTTGTTTTGAAGAAAACAAAACATTATGGCAGCTATTGCTGATATTAATCATCCTTCTTAGAAGTCCTACCATGCTTCTATTCGTCTACTACCATTGGTTCTATCTATCACATTGTGTCTTTTTGGGATTTGAATATGTGTGATAGTTTAAACAAAATTTTTCTATCAAAAATGAGATATTATAGTACCCATTGATCATTTTCTGTTATTCGGTTCAGAAAGCCCTGTAATTCTTTCACTCTTTGCATGGCTTTATACTATTTTGTTATATTTGATATTATTGTATTTGAAACTATGCTCAACTATAGCAGAGTAAGAGATATTGTGATAGCTACTGTTGATGTCCAATTGTCTTAATGTAAAGTATTGTGTTGCCTATGTTGTCCTGTTCTGATCTGCTCTGTACTGCCCTCTTTTGTTTTGTTCTCTTTAAAATAAAATTTAAAAAAATTATAATCCTGGAAAATGTGTATTTGTTTTCATTTTCCCAGTATACATGTTTAATATTAATGATCAATTCTTACAGTGTGCCAAGGTGAGTGTTTATATTTGTCAGTATAATGATGTCCACATGGGTTTACTGTGCACATAAGTGGGTGTGTAGACTGTTATGCATGACATTCTGAGTTGCATCTAATGACATAATTACTAGACCTGGAGGATGTTAATTGGTGACTCACATAGTAAGAAACGTAGAGACTGGGACCAGACTAGCAGTAAGCCTTTTATTAAGGCAGAGGGGGAGAAAATGAGCAAACCCAAAAGATGGTCCTTTCTCGTCTGTGACATTAAATCACTGCTGCTGTCTGGGGATCTACTTCTTAATTTTTTTTTCAAGGAAGTTGTGTGATGCCACCTCTCACTTTGGAGCCATTTTCATTATGATTGGTAAGATTTTTCACATTTCTTAGTAGTGCATACTTGTTATGCAGATTACAGGTTTCTATTTTTGGCATCTTCTTACACGCACGTAACACACATGCATAATGCATAAAACATAACATGTAACACATGTGCATACACACATGCACAAAAACATCATTTATACAGCTCCAGCCCCTTGCCCTCTCCCTCAGTAGTTTCACATTTGGTCGGATTCAAATGTGTACATTTTGATCATGTTCACTCTCTTATCACTCATCCTTTCCCTCTGTTCCTTTAGTTCCTTTCTCTTGTCTAATAAAAGTCCCTCTTTTAGTTTTTTGTGATTAATAACATTTTAGTCCCACTTACATAGTAAAAGCAAAAAAGCAGAACTGTCACTTTAAAAATAAAACCCAAAAAATTCAGACTAGGAAGTTGACATTTTCAGAGAAATAGTTGATTAATTTTAAACACTTGGTATGAATTGGCAATTTCATTTTCCATTTTTAAATACATCTCTTATACTAGAAAATCAATTAAAGTGAATTGCCATAGCTCTATGATTCTGTTTCACTTCAAATTTTATATTTCAATCAGACTTTCAATTTGAATTGAGTCTTCTAAACATATCTTTTGTGTAAAAAATAATCAAAAAGAAGAATTTCCAAGGTCATTCTTATTTATTATAAAATATTTCAAAGGTACTAAAAAACATGTATAGAAGAAAAATAAAATCTAGCCCAAATCTCCAGAGATAGAGATAAACAAAGGTACATTGTAATGTATACAATTTATGTTAAGTGATAGCTTTGCTATTTTTCTTTATCATTTAACTTTATATTGTACCCAGTAAATCCTTCATTCCAATAGTTTTCTCATATACAACCTGAGTCACATGGCTAAAAATAATAATAATAATAATGTCAAAACACATATGCTAGCTCATCTACATTTTTTAAGAAAACATATTTGATCATTATTACTGATTCAAAAACTAGAGAATGAAAACAGACCTTTTAAAATCAACTTTCCCATCAGTAGATGAAGGTCAGGATGGGACAACAGAGCCTAGGCCAGCGTTCTAGAGTCTGGACAATGATGTCTCTATTAAACATTGTTCTCTGCGATTTTCTCCGTGGCTGTTTAGTTCTCTCTTGTACATGATGATCTCCTTGGACTCTGATTCAAGCTACTATAGATAGGTTAAAGGACAAGTAACAATGGTCATACATGTGTTATTATTACCATTTAGAAAAAGCACATGTAGAATTTCAACAGTAGAGAGACTCTTGAAAATCAAATGTGGGCCTACCCATGTGTTTATTTGAAAGCAGAATGAGTTTTGAAGGTACAGCTTCACAATCCAGAGGTCTGAGCATGAATAAGTGTAAGACATAGATCAATGTCAAGATTTTGCATTCTGGGTTTGGATTTTTTTCTTTAGAAGTTGCTAGTGTTATTTGCTACCAATATTCAGAGGAGAAACTTGCACGGAATGATGGCTAACATATAGCACATGTCTCCAGATTGGTAAAGTCTGCTATCATGTGTTGATATATCTTTATGAGAATTCACAATGTTCCCCAGACAGGGGGCCAACAGACATGCACCAGAGCTTTGAGGTGAGATAATGAAAATAGGGCAGGCTGTGTTTGCAAGCTGCAATTTCCTGGCAGATGAAAGAGCTCTACTTATTCTGCCAGTGATATTTCTAAAGGCAGAGACAGGCCTGAGGATTGTGTCCCGGGTGTTTTTATGATGCAGGTTGAAGCGTGATTAACTTTGGCTCAAGAATTCCTAAGCAACTGATTTGCTTGGTTCTCTGACAGTTCTCTGCACTTCTTGATGTATTTTGGCATAACAGCATAGTTTTCTGTTTAGCAACCGGCTTAGACAAACAGATTTCCCTTACACGAGTGCTTTGCCAGCAGGAGATATGCAATGATCATCCTTCACTCCTAAAGTTTTTCCCTTGATAATGCATTGGTCACTTTGAGGACTTTTGCCAGTATGGACTAGGCTAGCATTTTGCAGTATCTATGGGCTATAATGAGATTTCATGTCAGCGCAAGGAAATTCTCTTAATGCGGCTAAGTTCTACCAGTTGTCTAAAACAGGACAGTTTTATACTTTATCATCATTAAACACCTACTTGCTTGAAAAGAAGAAAAGAAAACCACACTAATGTCTTGTTACATTTTTTAGCTTTAATATGTTTTACTTGCCCTAATTAATTTTCCAGTCATTCATTTCATTTGCTTAGTAGATAATGAAGTAGAATCTGTGATTCTATTTTAATGTATTTGGATCTCATGTGTTTCAAAGTAAATACATTCTTTTTCACAGCTCACAGCTTTTTTTGTCTTGTTTTGCTTTTTGTTTTGAGACAGGTACTCACTATTGAATATACACTGACCTTGAGTGTTTTCATGTAGACTAGACTGGCCTTGAACTCTGGATAATTTTCCCATCTCAACCTCCAGAGTGCTAGGAGTACAGACATATATCGTGATGTCTAGTTGTCTAGTGGTTTTGATTATTCTATTTATATCATGTAACAAAGGAAGACAGGAGAGAAAAATTTATCAATTAAAGAACAACTTATGTCAATTGAAGTGTTTCATAGTATGCACACATTACAGAAGAAAATACAAACTTGGGACATGTCTTCAGAAATACAATATAGGTTCTTTTAATTCCTACATTAAGAATGACTTTTATAGATTTATTTGTTGAAAACCTGAACTATAGACTGACCAGAATTCTCATATATGAAACTAAATTTTGAAAAAATATTAGCCCTGAATTAGTAATCCTGCGTTCTAAATTATATCTATTAGTCTTATCCATGATATAAATTAATAGGTAAATACAGTTTTATCAGTAGCTCAGGGAATGTGACATTAAGGTTAAATGTGATGACAATACATGAGGAGGAAAACCTCCACAAAGACCTAAAAGACAGTACCTTGCCAGAATGACACACTTTGCAATGAAAGGACTGTCATTATTTGATAATCATTTGTATGGTACCATGCTTGTCAGCACTGTGAAAAACTTTCTTTCACATTTACCTTTAATTACAATTATAAAAAGAACTCTCCATAGCGACCACTCACTAAGCACTCTCCATATGCCAGGTATTGTGTCACACACTTTCCTAATGCTCTTATTTAAATGTTGTAACCAAGAGGTTGATGTTCTTAATCACTCTTTTGATTTTTACCTAACATCAATGTTTAGAGGCGATGACTAAGTTTTCTTTCCTCATGCAGTGAGAGGTGCACCTTATGTTGGACTCGTGTCAATCCAAGCACATGTTTCTGTACTCCAGTGCTCTACTCTCTGTGTCATGAATCTAAAACAGGTAGAGTAGGGAGTATTTTCTCCCTACTGGGCCACAGGCCCATAGCCACAAACCCAGTCTTAGTCCGAGATAATGAAATAATGTCTTCCATTTTCACCCATGTGGAAGATGTGTTCCCCTTTAGTTTGCTGTGGACACAGTGCTGCCTTTCCCCTGATTATCCCTTCAGATGAAAGACCATTCTCCTTCATATGAGGCTCAGGATTGTCAATGTTCACACTCTCAGTGTCATTGTTCATAAAACTAAACCATCCCTGCCATATTTATAAAGTGTCCCATCCACTTCTCTTTTTACTCTTGGAATTCTCTCTGTTTTGTTTTATAGGCAGCTTGAGTCTGCCCCAGAAAATCTCATTTCTTTTTGACCATAAGCCACCTCCTGTGATCACTTTCCTGTTCCTCACCTGGCTCCATATTCATTCTTTTTTTCTTTTTTTCCTTAGTTTTTGTCTGATGGTCTGAATGATGCTGAGATTAATTTTTCTTTCTGACATTTGCAAATTATATTATATCCAATTTCTCAAATCACTCTTTTGTCAGTCAAATTATTCTGGACCATTTAGCAGTGGTATGGCTTTTTCTATACTTTTTTATGCCACCTGTACTTTTTTTTTTAACATGAGCCTTCTTATTAAACACACTAACTTTCTGAGAAAGGAGGAAGCATAATAATTTATAGTTCAGGTCTAGACAGACAGATTTATCTACATGCTATCTATAGATATAGACATATATGTGAGGAGAGTGAGACAAAACAAGTCTTGTTATAGGTGATGATATAGATGCATTTGCTCACTGTAAATTATCTCTATCTAGCCATCTATCTGACTAGTCAATATAGCATATCTTGCTTTCAGAATGTTTGCAATTTTTTAAATACCTAATGGGAACAGGGGTGGCGTAATAAGTAAATTCATGTAGGAATGTTGTTTAGTATTTGCAAATGAAAATTGTAAAGTTATTATGTCACAATACTGAGAGAAGAGGATGCAACTCATAAGCAGAGAGAAGCAGGGATGAAAGCTCTCCAACAGCACCACGGAGGAAGTAGCCTTGATTTTGATCTTCCCTCCATCTTGCTTTCATGACGCCAACTTCATTCTTCTAAAAAAGCTCATAAATTCTCTATCTCTTGTAAATAAACAAGGCATAAAAAGCACATTAAATGAGAACTGACATTTCAAATTTAGTTTTATTTAATCAGATCAACTTTGTAAAAGATGGACATATGAGAAAGAAGATAACTAAAAGAATGCTTAGAAAGTATGGCATTGATTGCGTTAGAGTAGTTAGATAATGCTAACTTTTCTCTAATTATTTTGAATCTTTTACATATTAATTTAATGATTAAAATAATTTTAAAAGAAAGCATCATTGGAAAGTCTTATGAACACAAAGAAGGTTTTTTAAGATTTAAATATAGTCTCTCATTTTATGGATGGATGATGAAAGAAATGCCTGGTGTGCGTGGACTTTGTACAAGTCTTTTGGTACTTGAGTGTTTAAGGGTGCAGAAAATATGAAGAATTAGTGGTGCTGACTGAAACCCTCAGCTATAAGCACAGATAAATCACTCCAAGACAATAACAAAGCCAAGGGGTAAATACATTTTAAAGTTTTCAATTCAACTTATTTACAAGGAATAATTCTTCTAAATCAAGCAAAGCACTTTTGAAGGTCTAAGTCTCATTTGATTCCTAAAATCTCTGAATATAAAGCAACAAAATGTCAGGTAATTCTTTGAAAAGAACAATCACTTCCCTCATTTGGATTTCAATGAATCTTAAATTTTGAATCTTTTTTCCTGTTAATTTATTGGTAAACATTTCCTAAGGCTTTTAAAAAGAACTCAGTAATTCATGTTTGGTCTGAAGTGGAAATAAACTCGGGTTGGGCAGGGAGCACATTTCACGCTTTCGGCTCAGTCTGCCAACAGGAATGCTCCACTGTCACACCTCATCTCATTGTTCTGGAGAAGGTTCTTCTATTTTTGTCCAAGGTCTAGCCCCATAGTAGATTCATGAAGTTCCCTGGATGCCTCTTACGACCACTGAAAGAGAATAAGAAGCAGACATAACCCAGTAATCAAAAACCATTATCAGTTCCTCTAAACATTCAATGCTGCAGTGTTAGGAACTGTTTTTATGACTATGTACAAGTCAGAGGAACTCTCTGTTTTACTGTTGTTAAGTCAGCTAGAGCTGGTCAGCAAATACAGGCTTCCTTTATTCCTGAATCTTGATGACCCTCCATCTCTGCTTTGGTAAAAATTAGTCTTGGAAAAGTGATGATTCTACTCCATGAAGGGTATTTTCAGGTCAGAAGTGAGCTTAGGATCCTTCCATTGACGTTTCAAATGTTCTCATAGAGCCACTGTCTTCAGGGGATTTCTATTGGGAAAGCTTCAAGTACAGACCCCTCACTGCTCGCATCCAACCATCAGACTTGGTGTAAGGTCATATTCAATGGGTTCTTTACTTTCCACACTACCTGCAGTCTATTTTAGATGATTTTTCTTAACTTTGATGTGTGTTGGACACTTCCACCCACCTCTGCATGTTTCCATAATGAAGATCTTTAGGGAAGCATTTGGGATTGCCATCTTCGGCATGACCCGAGAGAAGGTATAAATGGTGGCCCCATCCACTGCCATGCTGGTACCCAGGTAAATCATGCAGAAAGACCCAGGGAACAGCTCCTCTTCTCATGGTTGCCACAACTAAGGTGAACAGCTGGAGAAGGCCCAGAGACCAGAAAGAATGCCAGCAACACAGTGGGTCCCAGCCAGGGTGCTCAAGATGGGCAGGCGGCCTAGAAGTATGAAAGTCCCAAAGCAACAATAATAATATAAGCTAATAGGTGGTAAATTAGGTGGACCATCACTGTGCTTGCGAACAAAGACAAATGGAATAGAAAAAACTGGTGAGGCTACCCTTGTATTTTCTCTTTTTTTGTTTGTTTTTTGTTTTGTTTTCATGTTTCTTTTTTTCTTCTCTTTTCCTTCCCTTTTTAATTTTCTTTTTGCCTTCTTTTTTTCTTTCCCTTTTCTCTTTTCTTTTTTTTTCTCCTCTTTTCTGAACAGCTGGGTGGATAACTCCAGCCACAAAAAACTAATCCCATCCCCCAAACCCAGAGATCAATTCAGACAGTCCATTGCTTACGCCCTCATTCTTTCTTTTATGCCCTCTCCTGTAGTTTCCCAAAGTATGCACTGTCATCCTTTTCCTCCATCCTTGCTTCTACTTTCTTTTCAGTTCTCTTTTATTTTGTCCACTGCCCTTATTAAATCTACCCATCACAGGGTAAAACCCTTCAACAAATGGGAAACATCTTGAATACAAATCCCCAATTTACAGTCAGTTCTGATATATAATTGTTGAGTTGGTCTTATGGTTTAATATGCAAAATTAGCTTTCAGTCTGGGAGGCCGGCAATGCACAAGGAGACTTTCAGCCCACTGGCACCGGCCCGGCGAGAGTTTAAGACCATCACTCGCAGCAGTTGAGTTCCTGCCTAGCTCCCTAGAACACTGGATTGGGCTCTGGAGGTTTTGCAGGCCTCACTGGACCACACCCAGCTTCCATCTTTCAATCCAGGGAGCCAAGACCCTGCGAGGGAGCCAGGGCCGCACAAGGTGAGTCCCAGTGCATTGACACTGGCTTAGGGAGATTTTGAGACCATCGCCTCCAGATGTTGAGTCATATCCAGCACACTGGACTATGCTCGGGAAGTTTTGCAGGCCTCAGTGGACCATGCCTAGTGGCTTTCTTTCAGTCCAGGTGGCTGGGGCCACGCAGGGAGACTTTCAGCCCACTGGTACTGGTCCAGGGAGAGTTTGAGACCATTGCTCCCAGTGGTTGAGTTCCTGCCCAGCTCCATAGGACACTGGACTGGGCTCAGGAGGTTTCGAGGGCCTCAGTGCACCACGCCCAGCAGCCTTCTTTCAGTCCCGGAGTCTGGGGCCACAGAGGGGGACTTCCAGCCTGCTGGCACTGGCCCAAGGAGAGTTTAAGACCATTGCTCCCAACGGTTGAGTTCCCGCCCAGCATCCTGAAACACTGAACTAGGCTCAGGAGGTCCTGCAGGACTGACTGGGCCAAGCTCAGTCCCAGGAGCTGAGGGTACAGGAGATTTTTTCCAACACACCAGGGGGAAGCTTTGGAACACTACTTGAAGCACGGAAATATAGGAAAATGACAAAATGAAAGACCAAAAGGCAATCTTAAACCTCTAGCCCATTCCAAGAAAGCCTAGGAGCCATGTACATAGGAGAAAATATAAGCCATACATTTGAAATGACTGAAATGATATCAACTGAAATAAAGAAGCAACTCAGGGAAGCTATAGAGAAACTCAAATCAGAAATAATTTCCCAGGTAAAAGAAGAAATGATAAAAATAGTGAAAGAAATAGTGAACATATCTAAAGAAGACAGTTAAAAAATTAGAGGAACAAAGCAAACAGAAATAGTGAACATATCTAAAGAAGACAGTTAAAAAATTAGAGGAACAAAGCAAACAGATAGAATCCCTGAATGAACACTATAAGAAACAAACAGAATGCATGAAGCAGATTCAAAGACATATGCAGGAAATCAAAAATTCTATTGAAAGTTGCCAAAATTGCCTCAATGAAAGTGAAGATAGAATTTCAGACCTTGAAGATAAGATTGCAGCTAGTGAACAGATAGGAAAGATCTTTTAAAAATAACAAAGAATCAGGAAATAACAATTCAACAGCTACAAGATGATGCAAAGAACAACAACATAATATTAATAGGGATAAATGAAAAAGAAGGGGACAGCACAAATGATATCAAGAGGATATTTACAGAAGTAATAGCTGAAAACTTCCCAAACATGAGAATGGAAACTGACATATAGATTAGTGAAGCATATAGAATTCCAAATAGCCATAACCAAAATAAAACTACACCCAGACATATAATAATCATCATCCCAGAAATCCAACATAAGAACAGAATATTAAAAGCTGTTAGAGACAAAAGACATATCACCTATAAAGGAAAACCTATCAGAATCACAGCAGACTTGTCAACACAAACAATGAAGTCAAGAGGAGCATGGAGTGAAGTATTTCAGATCCTAAAGGAAAACCACTTCCAACCCAGACTGATGTACCCTGCAAAACTGTCCCAAATCAATGCAGAAATAAGATACTTCCATGAAAAAGAACAGCTGAAGACCTTCATGATCACCAAACCAACCCTACAAAGAATACTGAAAGACATTCTAGATACACATAGGAAAAAAACCACCAAGCAAGGCAGACAATTAAACAGAATGGAAAGGTAAAGATACAATAGCAGAAAGATAACATGTCAACAATAAACCAATATATAACAGTTATAACCATTAATGTAAATGGCTTCAATCAAATAAACAGACTGGCAGAATGGATCAAGAGAGATACAAAATTACTACTTACCACAGTTTGTCAGTTTGTAAACTGCTTGATGCTATTGTTATTGCTAATTGTACTACTTTAGGATATCTTAGCTATTGTAATCAGTTGTTTTCCTTTCCATAACAATATTGGGAACATCTGGGGTAATAACCTCACCACAGCTGAGAACCAAAGAACTGGAGACTGACCCAAACAGATATCAATATGTCACAGTTAATTAAGTAGGAAGGTAGGGTTTGGGGACAGACTCAAAACAAGAATCTCCTACAATCAGAAACGTCCCTGAGGAAGAGTTTTCCTAGAGAGGACCTGATACTAGTGACATAGCTTCCCACTACAAAAGCTTACAAAGATTAACACAGAAGGAAAAATAAACATTTTTGAAATAGAAAATGACAAGATGCAGAAGCAATATGCAATCTTAGACCTCCATCCCACCCAGAACAAGTCCAGGAGACAATGAGATAGAGGAAAATGGAAGATACACACTTAAAATATCTGAATGATAGCAACTGAAGTAAAGAGAAATACATATGACTGTAGAGGAAATCAGATCAGAAATAATCTCTCAGGTTAAAAAAAAAGAAATGTTAACATTATAAAGGAACTGCTCAGCAAATCTAGAATAGAGATAGATAAAAAAGTTAATAATAGGATCAGGATAGAAACAGTAAAAAGTATGAAATGGATTCACATAGATATGCAGGAAATTAAAACTTTCACTGAAAGTTGGCAAAACCACTTGAACAAAACTGAAGACAGACTTTCAGACCTTGAAGACAGGATTGTGACTAAGTGATCTTGAAAGGAAAGATCTCTTAAAAATAACAAGGGATTGAGAAATAACAGTTTAACACCTGCAAGATAACACAAAAATAACATAAGACTAATAGGTGTCAACAAAAAAGCAATAGTCAACCCAAATAACATAAAGACTATTTGCAGAAATAGCAGAAAATTTCCCAAACATAAGAACATAATCTGACATACAGATAAGTGAAGCATAAAGATGTTAGTCATGACTAAAATAAATCTACATCCAGATATATAATAATCAAGATCCCAGAAATTCAGCACAAGAACAGAAGAGCTGCTAAAAGCTGTTAGAGAAAAGAAACAGATCACCTATTAAAAAAGTACATCAGAATCATGTCAGACTTCTCAACACAAACCCTCAAGCCAAGAAAACCTTGGAGTAAAGTATTTCAAGTAATGAAAGAAAACAACTTCCACCCTATACTGATGTATCCTAAAAATTATCTTTCAAAATTAATGAATAAATAAGAAACTTTCATAACAAAAATAGGAGAAATTAAAGGCCACCAAACCTTTCCTACAAAGAAAACTGAAAGATATTCTAGACAGAGGTAAAAATGACTGCAATTCCACGAACAACAACAGAAAGAAACTATCAGGCAGGGCAAGCAGTTAAACACGGGAAAAATCAGGGAGCCAATAGCAGAAAATGACCTGACAAAGATAAGAGAATACATATCAGTTATACTCATCAACGTTAATGACCTCAATTTGCCAATCAAAAGAAACAGACAATGGCAAAGGAGATCAAAGAAAACAGAATGACTTTCTTTGCAGTTGATAGTGAAAGTGATGGACAACCATCAAAATTATTTTTAAACTGAATAAACTAAGACATGCATTAAATAATAATAGCCAAACATAGAGATACAATAACATCCCTCAGTTAAGTAATGATGAAAACACGCTGGAGACAAAGAAAAAGGGTGGATTTTGCATGACGTTTTCAAGGTATGATTGTCGGTGTTCTAATACTTTGTTTTTTTCTTCCTTTTTTTCCTGATGGCTCCTTACAATTGCTAACTAAGCAAGGGTGCTGAGGATTTCACATGATGTAAATGTGCATAGCATACTGCAGGTGCTTTCTAAGTATTTGTCAAATAAGTATGTAGGTTGAGTTTGTAGATCTCTCTGCCTTCCTCACAGCCAGTCTAAAAATATTTAATGTAGGTAACCTCTTTATAAGTAGGTTAAGATAATCTACAAGAAATTGGGGAAAATGTGCAAAGTTCAGTTCCATAAAAATTTCATTTTTACTCAAGTAGAATAGATTTAAAAAAACGCGTCCTCACAAAGTAAAATAGCAGTTCTGTTAACAAAAGTTTGGAGCATTTAAATATTTCACCCAACATGTTAACTCTATTAACATTAATGTCTGTAACTTTGTGTAATTTTGCTGTATTGTTTAATTATACCATAGTCATATACTGTCATAGATTGTGTCTAGATGTATCCCCAAAACCTCATGCAGTCATAGGTGGCTGCATGGTCTGGGGTGTGTGGTACTGGGATTAATGGTATGTGACTACTAAATCAGTCCACTGATTAGTTTGGCACTTGCCCTAAACCCGATAGTGTAGATGTAATATAAAATGGGCAGAAAGAGGTCACTAGGAACCCTTGCTTGCTGTTCCTGTCTTCTCCCTGTGGTGAACTGTTTCTCCTCTGCAATGTCCTCTGCCATATAGTCCTACTTGAAGCCAACTGATTATGAACTGAAACCTTTACAAACTGTGAGCTAAATCAACCTCTACTCCTTTAACTTTGGGTGTCAGATATTTTGTCTCAATAATGAGGAAAGAACTAAGAATTGATATTAGAAAAGTGGGGTTGTTGCTGTATGTACCTGAAAGTGGTTCAGAAGACTTTGGAAGCACCTTGTGAGAAATGTTTGGAAAGTTTTGGAGATGCCAGATGAAAATATAGTCCTGGAACACCTTACACTGTTCTATTTGGGAGATTCTAGTTAGAACTCAGAAAACCAGAATGCTGATAGATGTACTGCTGGGAAAGATCAGGTTTGGGAGGTTTCTTTTAGGAAGAAGGACTGGATTCCAGAACATGCATGTTATGACTTGACAGAAATATTTTTTCTGCATTTTGATCTTGTGCAAACTTCCTGAAACTGAGATTAAGGATGGTGGATTAATTAATCTTGCAGAAGAAATTTCAAGTCAGTTGAGTGTTGAGGTGGTGGTATCGCTACTGTTAGGGGTTTTAGCCAGATTTTTGTTGAGAATAAAGAGCAAAGAACCCAGGAGAATGGTTTAAAACATTGCAAGTTTGGCCAGAAAGCAACCTCCAGTAAATTTTGGCCTGAAAAGACAGAAGAGAGGAGAAATTGGTCATTGAGAATATTAGCATGCCAAGTATTTCTGAAGAAGACAAGAGAAAAAGACACTGAGGACATCACAATAATCAACAAGACTCAAGCCTTTGTAGTCTCAGAGTTGCAAAGGTGAAAGACTTTGCTTTGAGAAGAAAGCCCCAGAGTACAATATTCCAGAATGCTCATAGTCTGGAGAATATGTTTTTCATTGAGAATGGGTTCAGAGTGCTCAGTGATCCAGGCACTTGATCCAGAGAGCCAAGAGAGAAGGAAACCTGGCTACTGCTCCAGCTGGCAGCAGACTCTTTTGTCATCACATGTTACTGGTGTTAGGTACAAGCAGAATGTAAAATTTGGAGAATCAGGAAGGTTTCCACCCAGATTTCAGAAGTGTAGCGTGTCCCCGTTGGGCATTATGAGAAGCTGTGTGTATAAAGCCAAACAAAGTCTGGAGACTTCAGAGCTTTGGAGAAACCAGGAATGCAGATCATCTGAGAAAAAAATGCATGGAAGGAGCAGAGTTGACCCAAGAGAAAAGCCATGGAGCTATAACCATGGTAGTTCTATAGGGATAGAGCCACCTAAACTCTTTGGAGTTCACATCTTGCCACAGATTAATTCAGATGCTGAACATGGAACTGCACAACTTAATGTTTGTCCTACTTTTTTTTTAAACTTATTTTGCTTCCATTCCTTTGTATTCCCCTATTTGTACCTTTTGGAATGAAAAGGTATATCTTGTGCAAGTGAATGTTGGAAGTGTTTAACTTTCATTTGTACAAGAGCTCACAGTTCAAAGCTTGCCTTAAATCTCAGAGGAGACTTTGAACTTGGACTTTTCAGCAATGATGGAATGCTTAGGACTTTGGCAACCTCAGAGACTGACTTTTGCAAGAAGGGGTGTCCATGGGTCTTTGGAGGATGAGGGGAAGAATGTTGTGGCGGCGTCTAGATGTCCTCCAAGGCTTCATGCAGTCATAGGCAGGCCTTCCTAAGAGGGGGCTAGATCTGGACTGTGTGATACCAGGACTAAATCAGTCCTCTGATTGGTTTGGTTTAGCACCTTCCCTAAGCCCGATAGTCTAGATAAAATATAAAATGGGCAGAAGGAAGCTTGGAGGGTCCCTTTCTTGCTTTTGCTGTCCTCTGCCTGCAGTGAACTGTTTCTTCTCTTTGATGTCCCTATGCCATGCCATCCTGCCTTGTAAGCAGCCAATTATGAACTGAAACTTCTATAAACTGTGAGCTAAATAAACCTCCTTTAACTTTGGGTGTCAGGAATTTTGTCTCAGCAACAACAAAAGAAACTAAGACAAATGCTGAATAAAATAAAGGACATTTGGTCCTATTATTTGAAATATTCATTCAACAAAGTTAAATATATTCAAAGTATGCATATAACCAGTTAAGAAAAACAGTATGGGAATTCTTTTAAAAATTAAAAATAGAACTAATAGATGGTCTGGCATTCCTATTTCTAGATATGTCTGAAGGAAATGAAATCAGTATCTCAAGGAAACATCTGTACCTCTGTGATTATTATAATACTGTTCATAGTAGCCTAGATATGCAAACAACCTAAGTGTCCACCAATAAAAGCACTAATACAGAAATTCTGGTATATATATATATATATATATATATATATATATATATATATACTGGCTTCAGTTTTATATGGATGAGAGGGATTAGTGCAGGTATCTGAGAACATTTTCCAGAACCTTAGCTGGGATAGGAATTATGGGTGTATTTTTTGGGAGATAGTTACCAAGGAATCTCTCACATATCTTCACATTTAGGCATTAATAGGAATTTACATAGATTTATCCCAATTTCAGATAACAAAGATAAAGACCTCTTTCTCCTCAAAGATTTGCTTACATTTCAAAGTAGTAAAGATAACATTTCTCTTTGCAGTGGAGGATGGGCACCTTTACCCACAGGCCTGAGATCCTTAGCAGCAATACATACTCACTGTGTGTGTAGAATCCATTTGTTCTGTCTGCATCCCCCAGGGGGAATTAGGGACAGTGAGATCCAGTGAGACACAAAGCTGTTGCTACTTAGGGCATTCTAAATAAAAGACAGTGAAAGCTCACAGGGACTCATTGGCTTTTCATCTGTGAAATATGGGAGCTGATTATTTAGACCTGTGGAATCCAGATCCTGCCTAAATTGTCCCTATCCTGTCCCTGCCTATACCCTTCAGGCCATGACTATCTTTACAACTTGCTTTTTTTCCATATTGGTTGAACTTGATTTCTTTAAGGATTAGTAAGTATGTGCTATTGTCATTTTCTTAAACAATTTGTGTATTCTCCTCTTGTAAAACATATATGAATAAAACTGTGGCATGAACATGTATAAAAGAAACAGATAAATTTTACTTCATTTTTCTTTAAAATACAAGGAACTTGACTTCATGTGCTGTTCAATGTAAAAATTTAGCTTTGTTAGAAACATAGTTACAAAAATTCCCTTATTTTGTATCAAGTTTTTCCTCAAGGGGAAGTTATTGCCTCAGTGGTTGTTGCTGTGTTGCAATGCCTGAATTTTTAGCTTTTTCTAATGACCTAAATCGAGTGTTGCTTTATAAGAAAGATATTAAGACAACAAAGCAGAATCCTAGGATGCTAAATGGAGCTCTTTTTCTCATTTTTGGTTTCAATTTCAATTTCAATTTCAATTTTTTATTGGTTATACAAATTAATAGGTGCTACCTGTCTCCCACTTTCACTTTCTTGGGGAATTCAATGCATATAATACCTTTTGGTCACATGTGTCTCCTTATCATCTATACTTACAGACTTTTTCTCTTCCCTCTAATTCCTTTCCTCTCATCTAATAAGTCTTCCTTCAATTTTATTGCTACCTTTTCAGATTCTATAGATTAGGGAGAACATGTAATCTTTGGCTCTATTCCTGCCTGATGAAATCAGAATTTCCCTGGGGTTGGATCTGGTGTCTGGAGGAGGTAGATAGAGCCAAATTTTAATTTCGCATTGAATAGTTTAAAAATCTTGATGGTTTTCCTAGCATATTTGTATAGTTTCATTATTATGTTTATTGAGTTTTTTCCTCTCTCTCAGTTCTCACAAAGAAGTTTTAAAAGGGCACAGATCTGTGTCTATCCTGGTGGCTTGATCAATATGAAGTGCCTAGAATTCTGACAATTTGACATAGTTGAAAAATGTCTGCTTAGTGAAAAAATAACTCATTTTTTATTCTGAAAACATGAAGACCTATACAGAAGCAATACAAGTGATCATTTTCATTAAGTACTATAAGGAATTTCCATGATAGTGAATACTTGTTTCTGATTCACATGATGAAATCATTCTGTGAATGGCTGATATAATAACAGTGGTTATTGGAATGCATTTTAAACACCGTAGCCACATGTCTTCAAATGCAACCTATCAATTTCACAGAAGAGGGCAAATTATAGTGAGGCATGACAATGCTTGTTGTGCTCAGCGGTGGGGACACCCTGTGGACTCATGATTCAAGAGAGCATCTGTGTTACCATCGACAGCCTTAACCCTGGTGCCATCCCTGCCTCTACCTGTACCATGTGGAGCAGTGTGCCTGTACTCTGTCAAAGTTCTTTTTCTCAGTGTGCTTCTCACTCCGCTGATGACATGGGTCCTTGAGTTTCCACTGATTCCCAAGGACTCTACTCCCAGGGTTCTGATGAAAGCATAGTTCAGACATCTGGCTCTGCATAGACTTTCACGGAATCAGTCAGTTCATAGTGGCGAAAATACTGATTCTTTTAATCTGTTTTAAAGGTGACTTTAATCTCTTGGGTGAGCTCAAGTTCCAGAGGAAGCTGTAGGCTTTATTTACTTTACTACTTGCCAAAAGTAAAAAATAAGGAAGAGAGCATTTTGGTAGATTTCACTTGGACTAGATGGTCAGTAACTCTTTGGCAGGTGGATAAAAAGGCAAAAACATTTGCCTCTCCTTCAAAACCCTCAAGTTGTGGTCTCCACTGCTCATTATATTCCTAATTTGATGGTGCTTTTGTTTTACCATGGTTTTGTCTTCAAAACCAGTTGGTAAATGTGTTACTGAAGTTTTATATTTTGAAAATGCAGTAAAATTTAGAAACAAAATGTGGAAAGTCTATAGTGCAGGTACCAAGGATTTAATAGAATTTTGCATTCAAATTGAAAACAAGCAGTCACTAGAACTTCTTCAAGAAAATATTAAACCCATTTTATGCCATCAGCTCATCAGTGTTCTGCATTTTGATATTTGTACATTATGTCCACTTAAATGCTAAGGTTGTCCTGGACACACTCACTATGGTATTCTTTTGCTTTCCTAAATTATGTTTTGCTATTGAATTTAGAGAAGGATGACCAATTAGGATCATTTTCTAAGCTGAAACTGGAATTTGCTTTAAATTGAAATTAGAAAAACATGTAAAAATGTTTCACTGGTCTTTGATTCTTTCAGTGCCATAAAGTTTGATGGTTTGACTATATATTTTTTGTGCTCAACATTTTATTAAGTTTAAAAAACATTACATTGTGATAAACTAAGAAATAGAAACACTGCTTCTAAAAAGAACTTATACTTTAGCACTAGGTTTTAGGTTTACAAGCTGTGAAGCGCCTGCTATTATCCTGTGAAGAAATTCATGCATTCACAGTTGGCTTTGAACTGAGGTATGTATGTCAGTGTCTTCTTCCTCACTGAAGTGGCTTTCAACGATGTTCAGAGCAGCCGAGCTAACCTGACAGTTCTCATGGAGTTGTAAAGCCTTGATTCTATCGATCCCACCAAGCTCTTCTATCAGAAGACACAAGTTTTCCTTATCACTCTTTTTCTGTGATGCCGGAGGGTTTAAGAGATGACATTGAGTATGATGAGGATAATCTTCACATCCGGGGCAGTGAGCAGATGCAACAGTGGCCCCAGGATTCCAAAGTGAATGAGCTGGAACAACTGGTCCATGGAAGCCCCCGCTGTGAAGTTAGCCACTGTCCACACAGCTTCTTTCTGAATTTTATACTCTCAATCTCTTAGCAGAGACACTAAAGGAGGCAGTAAATTATGAGTGATCAGCTCCTGGATTGGATGGCGGGGCCCAGTGGCCAAGTTGCTCAGGGCCCAGGTTGCCTCTTTCTGGATGGAGGACTGGAGGTGTTGTAGGAGCTGGGGCAGCACCTTCAGCATGCCTGCATCAATGGCCATCTGAGTTTGGTGATCTGTCCCTGTGACAATGTTCCCCACAGTGTGGAGAGCAGGGGTCAAGACCGTGAATTCCGAGCTGGTCATGAGCTCTACCAGCCTGGGCAGGACCCCTGTGTGTTTGACTATATTTTAAAAAAAATATGAAAAAAATTGAAATACAATTTAATCTTCAAACATTTGGTCTTATAATAATTGAGAAGATAACCACATTTAAAAAAATATTTTTATTAACCTTTGTTAACTTTTGAACAAAAAACTGTTTTTCTCACTTTCTCTGTGATCTAGTGTTTCCACTGAAGCAATACAAGTATGGAAAGTTTGGTTGAATCTTGGAGAGAAATAAATCTGAGCACTGATACATTTACAAAAGAATTCCAACCTCATTTCCCAATAAGTCTATAGGTTTTTTTTTTATAATTTAATGACTTTTTACTAAGCCTCATTCTTCCTTTTCTCCTAAATGATGCATTCCGTAAGTTGGTTCTTCTAGAGATTAAAATGATAGATCTGGAGCTTTTGTGGTTCCCAGAAGTAGGTGTGGACTTGGTGAGCATTACTTATCACAGCATAAATTGCTTGATAAATTCATTGCAAATTATGCAGGTATTTTTATTAATACATGCTTATAGTACATAATATTTACATTCCTCATGGTATTTTTATAATTATGAAATTCTTGTTATAATAGCATAAATGCCATGTTAATATAAACTCTCCAGTACATTTTCTGACATATATTAAACTACATGATTTTTGCTAAAATATAGAAAAACTTAGAATTTTAAAAAATTTTTTGTACCTGGCCACTTTACTGAACAGTATCCTCACCATTTTCATCGTTTTTAAATGTATTCACATTTCAATGTATCTGAAATCAAAAAGTGGATCATAATCAGTGTCAGAAAAAGCTGTGGTGTCTACAGCTGTGTTTGAGAGAGAGAAGGGTTGGCAGAGCTGTCACTGCTGATATGTGGCTTTCATCTGGGCATAGAAACCATGCTTGTGTGACATCATACAAGCTATTTGCACTGGTAACATTGGATGCAGATGGAATTTAAATTAAATTTGGATCAAACATCGTCACTTGTCTGTGAAATGGTTACACATGAAAAATATTGAGACAAAAATTTGTCATACCTGCAGAGCATGCATATAATAATGATATAATACAGCATCAATTTTAAAGTTAGTACTATATCCAACAGAACATGTAACTGACAGATTCAGAGAGCTTGTTGTTAACAGATTCATACATCATGAGATGTCATTACCTTATTGCTAGCTCTCTAAAGTTTCGTCAAAACTTAACAAAAAAAGTTCAACTTCTCTCCTCATGTAATTTAGTTATGAAAAATGAAACTATACTTTTGATCAAGCTAAAAATATAAACTCAAGTATTTTAACTAACCTTTGGAATTAGACTGTCATACCTAAAGAGCATTACTGCAAGTTATCAAAACTGAGTGCCCATGCAAACATGCATAACTGCAAAGGCCAAACATCTTTCAGAAAAATCAGCAGCTTATAAACAGCTCAGATATTCACAATATTGACTATGTCTTGTGGGAGAAGGTGGGACACAGTTGTGTGAATATAAATAATGGAATTAGTTTCCAGAAAAAGTAGGATAAAATTCTTCCAATATTTTATATTTTTTCCATGAATTACTACATCAATGTGGTTTCAAATTTTGGAATCAAAGAAACTGCAGTTGTTTTATGGCTTTCATATTTATTCCCTTCTGTTCTCTAATTTGTCACATTAGTAGCTGTGAAAAGGGGCAGCCCTGCAGATTGCTAAAAATATGAACTCCAAAGTCAGAGTGATTGTTTCTGAATCCTCATGATAGTCATTGTTCCACAATCCAGAACAATTAGTGCAGTGTTTTAGAGAAGATTTCATCCCCTATTAACTGGTGTTCCTAGTACCTACACCCGTGGTTATTGTGAAAGCAAACGAAATGTGTGCAAAGCCTTTGCCACACAATAAACGTGCAGTAATTGTTGATAATTATAAATTTTTAAATACCCTGGATTTTCAGGGGTCTCAGTTTCAAGAAACAGAGGTTATCACCTTTAAGACTACAACAAAAGAACCTCACAGGTACCAGAGAACAAAGAATCAAGGCAGAGAGAGTTCCTATACAAAGCAGGAAGTGTGGAGTGAGCAGTGCTTTCTAGATGAGGCATTTCCACTCCTTCGCTGCTGTCTTTTCAGGGGTCTTTCTCTGCTAATTTCTTGCCTTTCTTAACATTTTCTATTCTTAGTAAGCAAAATCATCTGTTGCTCTAGGAATGGAATGCAAACAGTCTCATCATTTTTGAACAGAACTACCTTAATACTGCCTACCAGGCTCACGTGACAATACTGCTGTTGAGGCAGATGTCCTTTATTCCAGGTCAATAAAATACAGAAAACTGAAGGTTAGGCAAAGTCAGGGGGTCAGCAGAGGAAAAAGTCCCACAAAGGAGAAACAGGAAGGTAGAAATGGAAAGGAATTTAAAATATCCCTTTTCTAATGTCTACATTTAACTTTTCTTGTCTTATTGTATTTACTATAACTCTGAAGCAATGTAACTGATGGTGGCAAGTGAAGGCTCTTAAAACACAGTTTCTCTGGACACAAATTATTTCTCTAGACTTGAACTATTTTTGTTTCACAATAAAACATCCTTGTAAGTGTTGGAAATATTCAGATCTCCTACTTTTTAAAAATGTCTTTTTATTTTGCAAAATTGTAAATACCATAACAGTTTTCATCTTTGATAGTTGCTTTTCCATTTCCTGAAGGTCCCTCCCTTTTTAAATTAAATGTATATATATTTATAGATATAGATATAAAGACCCCTGTTTTTTCAGTACATTCTTTTAGATTTTTCCCCAAGTTGTATCTTTTTCTTACATACTTATGAGACGCTAACTTGCAGCAACTTTTTTAGATAACTAATTTCACCCTATATATATGAGGATTATTTGAAGTAATGAGCTATCATTATATTGATTTTTCTGTGAAGAACATTATCACTCCAGATGTCCATTTTTAAAAACAAAAAAGTCACTAGATGAATTGAGAACAGTGTGGGTGTTTTTGTGTGTAACAGATACACTATTAGTTTTTGTATTTCAACCCCCTTCTAATGGACACTTCTGAGCTGTCAGGCTGTTTTATTTTGTAACTTTACATAGAACGGGATATTAAAGCAAGCAGTTTTCTCCCATATTTATAATAAAGTCTGCAAGACTCCTAGAAACATGGATTATAATTTTTCTACCACATCATAGTTATGGTATTCACATAATTAACACAGTTTTATGTGTTGGTCAGATTTTTGGCCAAGATCTGAATGAATTAGCCCACAGAATATGAGAAAGTCCTTGCATTTTGGTTGAAACCTCAGCATTTTCCCATTCAATAATAAAATAAATTGAATTGTGATCAAGTGAGAATGAGAATATGATAGGCAGAGTAACATATGCACATTTTAAAGCATCTTATACTTAACACATTCCTTATAATGTGATCCTTAATTGTTCACTCCAAATTTGAATTCTAATTATCATATTCTGGATTGGTTGAATACAGGAATTGAGGGTTAAAAGGCATGAAGCCAACATATTGACAGCCAGCAGTCACCCAAAGACTCCAGGAGAGCAAGTGGAGAGGTGAACTCTACATCTGCAACCTAACTCGAGCCTTATCATGTACCTTATAAAAGGAAATCGAAGAGGACCTCAGAAAATGGAAAGACATCCCTTGTTCATGGATAGGAAGAACAAACATTGTGAAAATGGCCATTCTCCCAAAATTACTATACAGATTTAATGCAATCCCAATCAAAATACCACTAACATACCTCATAGATCTAGAGAAATCACTCCTAAAATTCATCTGGAACGAGAAGGGACCTAGAATAGCAATGGCAATTCTAAGCAGCAAAGGCAAGGCAGGAGGAATTACAATCCCTGACTTGAAATTATACTACAAAGGTACTGTAATAAAATCAACATGGTACTGGAATTAAAACAGACCTGAAGATCAATGGAATAGATTGGAAGATACAACTAAAACCACAAACTCACTCAACCACCTTATCTTTGATAAAGGGGCCAAACATGTTCACTGCAAGACAGTCTCTTCAACAAATGGTGTGGGGAAAATTGGCTATCCATATGCAGAAGACTAAAGCTAGACCCATGCCTATCACCATGTACTAAACTAAAATCTAAATGGATCAAAGAGCTAGGTATTAAAACAGAAACACTAAACCTGCTGGAAGACAAAGTAGGTAAAAATCTCAAAGATATAGGCATAGGTAGAGAATTCATGAACAAGAATCAAACCACATGGGAAATACTTCCCAGAATCAATAATTAGGACCATATCTTATTAAAGAGTTTCTGTATGTTGAAAGAGATTTTCATCAGAGTGAAAAGAAAACCCACAAATTGGGAAAAAATCTTAATGGGCAGTCCCTCAGACAAAGGACTTCTGTCTAGAACTTATAAAGAATTTTAAAAGATCAGCTCTCCAAGTTCAAAGACCCAATCCAAAAATGGGCATCTGAAATGAATACACAGTTCTCAGATGAAGAAATACAAATGGCAAATAAATACATGAAAAAATGTTCATCATTAGTCATGAGAGAAATGCAAATTAAAACCACACTGAGATTGAATCTCACCCCAGAAAGAATGGCCAGGATAGAAAAAACTACCAACAACAAGTGCTGAAGAGGCTGTGGGGAAAAAGAAACTCTTCTGCACTGTTGGAGTGTAGACTCGTGCAACCACTGTGGGCTTCAGTCTGGAGATTCCTCAAAAAGCTGGGTCTGGAAGTCCCATTTGACCCAGCTATTCCACTTCTAGGCATATTCCCAGAAGAACTGAAAGCATCATACCACAGTGATATACGTGCATCCATGTTTATAGCAGCACAATTTGTAAGAGCCAGATCTTGGAAACAACCTAAGTGCCCATCAACTGAGGAATTGATAAAAAAGTTGTGGCATTTTTATACAATGGAATACTACTCAGCTATGAAGAATGATCACATTCAGATATTTATAAATAAATGGACACAACCTGAGATCATACTCATAAGTGAAATAAATCAAACTCACATGTATAAATACCGTATAGTCTCCCTAGTATGAGAGTTGACAAGAGTATATAAGATTTTATGGTAATCATGATACCCCATTTCAGAGCTTAGAAGACTTTCAATGTTTTCATTCATCAGTTGGTATGGTTTTATTCTGTTTTGTTTGACTTTATTATGTGTGATGGTATGAAAAGCTGTTTTGAAAAAAACAAAACATTATGATAGCTATTGCTGATTTAATATCGTCTTGCTTAGAAGTCCTACCATGCTTCTATTCTTCTATTATCATCGGTTCTATCATGTTGTGTCTTATTGGGATTTTAATATATGTGATAGTATAAATAAAATTTTTTATTGAAAATGAGATATTATAGTAGCCATTGATCATTCTCTGTTATTTGGTTCAGAATGCCCTGTAATTCTTTCATTCTTTGAATGGTTTTATACTATTTTGTTATGTTTTATATTATTGTCTTTGAAACTATGCTCAACTATAGCAGAGAAAGAGATAGTGTGATAGCTACTGTTAATGTCTGGTTGTCTTATTGTAAAGTACTGTGTTGCCTATGTTGTTTTGTTCCGATCTACTTTGTTCTGCCCTCTTTTGTTTTATTCTCTTTAAAATAAAAAAAAGAATAGAAACCCTTTTACTTGTTTGACTTCATGTTTCAATGAATAAATTTCCCTTTGTTTTGTGAAAAAAAAGTCAGTCTCCAATACTGAGAATGGAGTCACAATCCCATCTTGTCACCAAGTTGGGTTCTATCAATATTCTCTGTGTGTAAGAGATTGAGAATCCTGCTTGTGTAAGGTTCATTCTGTTTGTGAAATTCAGAGTTCAGCAATCAGACTCGTGCATATACAGCTTCGAGTTTATCTTTCTTCTATTATGTGCTACCAGCTTTCTCAATATAGTCATTGACCAATTTTCTTGCCCAGGAAAAAGAGTTCTGTATAAACCTTGCTCCTCAAAGGCTCTAAATAGTGAACCAACTAAAAATTGAGTTCCTAATTATATCATTCTCTTTATTTAACTTTTACTATATACATTTTATATAATACATTTTTATGAGCTTATATCTAAAGTATGAAACCCAAATCACTTTTAGGTTTGGAAGAGGAAAATGTTACAAATATTTTTCAAAGTTATGTCAATATGACAACACTCTACAGAGTTTCACCCATGTTTCTGAACTAAAGTTTAAAAGAAATTGTATTTGTCTCAGGTTTCCAAATTAGGTTATCAAGTCTATTTATGACAAACAGTTCCTGTTGTGTAATATGATTACATGGGTTTTATCAGAAGTGACACACTGGATGATTTATATGATGTGTCAGCCAGCAAGATACAAAGGCAGATAATTTCCTATAATTACTTTTTTAAAGAACTTGAAAATGGATTTTAAATAAATAGCATGTGACTTTTAGTTGAACTAATACTTAAAATATCATTCTGAGACATTACTGGGAATGAAATAATCAAAGATATAAAATGATCTCAAGAATTTCCTAGTATTAAAATATTATAGAATTTTCTCATGGCATCTTCTGATTAGTAGGGGCAACTATGAACCTTCCAGATTCTGTCTCAGGAGAGCAACATTTTTTGTGTCTCTTACTGTTCTGGTCATGTCTTTGTTCATTCCAGCCCTTCAATCATTTGTGCTTTTTGCTTTGAATTAACTTCGTTGTTCATTTTTAACTCAAATCCTTCACATCTTTCACAGTTAATAAAATGTTGTTAGCTTCCAGAAACCTTTCCTGATACCATTTGTCTCCACCAATACCTGTCTTTTAAAGTAAATTCCTAGCCACTGTGACCTCCACCTGCATGTTAAAATGATTCCTCTGAGTTATGATGTCTACCCCTGTGATGTCTAAAGCTCACCCCACGTGTAGAAATTTCCCAGAGTCAGATCCTATTTCCTGCCTTTACATGGGACAACTTGCTTCAGCCTGCTTAATGTTTTGTAGTCCTTCACCTGTTTGACATGTGTGTTTTTTGTTGTAGTAGTTTATTGTTCCACAGACCTTCCATACAGTCAAATGGCATCTGACAGAAACAACAGGGTTTGGAACCCCTCAGACTCACAAGATTCATGTTACCTCACTGATCATTCATTTTCTTTCTGAAGAATTCTAAGCTTTCTTTGGGGATCATTTCCTTGTTCTGCAAAAAAACAGTGCTTATCATGCTTAGCTCACTGAGCAGACATTATCTGGCCAAGACTTGTCTCTTTATACTCATTCAAATGTGAAGATCTTTCACTTAGCACATTTCCAGATGAAGTTCATCTTCAAAACTGTCTGTTGGTTGATATATTAGCTGGAATATGATTTTTATTTCCATCCATGGATGTTAGATTTCTCATCTGACTGCAATGATTCCAGAAGACTTGGGTTAACATTTTACCCAGTTCAACTGACTGCCCAAATGCTTTTCTGTTTAGGTTATTCCTTCCTTCATAGCAGAATTGTTTTATCACTACTCAATTCAGTTATACAATCCCTTGATTTCTTTCGATGCATTCACCTTTTCTCCCAATTAGATTACAATTTCTTGGTAGTCAACATACATACTTTTATTGTTTAAACATTCATATTTAGCAATGCCACAGTTTGGTGTCTAAGAGATATTCATTGGTCAGTGACTAAATGCAAAAAAATCCGGTTGTTCTCTGCAGATGTTGAAGAAGGAAAGTACATGGCTAAACTGATGTCTTCATGCTGTGTGTTTCATAAAACTGAAATTTAAGAGAGCCACACCTGGGTCTCAAGGTCTCAAAGTCTCAGAATGCTGTAAATGATTGATGAATAAAGAAAGAAATGATTGTATAGAAATATACAATAATTTGTTGCTCTTTTGATGCATAATATTTTTCCTGATATAAAAATATCTGTCAGCCAATCGTATGTCAGAAGTTGTCCTGCTCCTAGATGGGGAGGATATTTTGAAATGTAGTTTCCTGTATATTGTTCACGTCAAAGTTCATTTTTGGTTATTTGGGTGCATATGTTTATTTTCCCTGAATACTTCACGGACTATTAAAAGTCATTATGTGTGTTAACATAAGGTGGTATTACAAAGTAGCATTTTCTAAGTAAATTTTAGCACCATAAAATTCTTTGAAATCAAAACTAATTTCTACTCATTTTTTGTGCCTCTGTAATCCACACACCAACAGTCTGAATGAATCTCCACAAACAGTGCATATGCACAACAAAACAAAACCACTGAGCCATGACATCCTTAATAGGATTTTTACCAAACTCAAAAGATTTCCCTAAGTATAGTACCTTGATAAAACTTGTGATTGAGACTCCTAGGAAGTGTCCTTGAGTTCAGAAGTTATGGTTCAAGATCAAATAGTCTAGGTGCTCCATGTGCAGCTGTCCAGGAGCTCTTAAAACCTCAAAGTAAAATTATAGCCAAAAGTACTTCTAAGGATAAAGACACCCCCTTCTAAGACATTATAATTTCTGCAGCATGTCCAGAAAAAATCTTTTTATTGATAATCAGATAATTATCCTAAATCAAACAACAGATGTGCATATTCAACTTGATTTCATAAATATGAGATTCTGATATGTATTTTTTGCTGAACTTGGACACACTTTGGTAGCAAGACTGATCTATGTTGAAACGTGAAGAAGCTTCCCAGGGCTTTATTTGTGGAATGTCAGAATTTTTCTTGCCTGACATCCATGCGGGACACCATCAAATGCTCTTGGCCTCCTTTAAGAGTGTGTCTGTGCAGTCATCCTAAAAACATTTCCACAGACACTGGCTCAAAAGATGGCCTTATTACATAGGAAATGTTTGTTTATTTTACTTCAACATCCTTATTAGTAGTTATAGAAAGTAAAGGTTTATCCATCAATAAAATTCAGACTCCACTTACCAAATTTCTATTCTTTATTTTAATGAAATTTGTCTATAGGGCTTTAAAACATCATTTATAAAGTTAGAAATATATTCAGCTCTGCTGTCTTGTAGATAGATGGCCACATTATGACTTGCCTGTCAAATATAAGTAGGCTTGTTAATAATGTAGAAGCGGCTACTAAAGATTCTAAGCATAAGTGTTTCCTTTAGAGGAAATTGCAATTCTAACCCCTGGATTCCCTTTGGAATCAATTATCTGACTTTGAAAACACTGTGGAATAACTTACTTTTTAGTTAAAGGAACAAGACACAAGTAAATATTCTTCAAAATGTTTATGCAAAGAAGGCAAATGAAGCTTACGAATAAGCACATTTCTGAATTAAACTATTTTCTTAAATTTCAATATAGATGCAATTAAGTAAGATATCTTCCCCCTCTAATTTAAGAAGAATCAATGTAATACCATAATCTGCAACTAGAGATGTTATACTTGTTATCCATCTATGAGTAATTTCTATGAAAAATTTGATACAACTTCTCTAAACTAATATACATTTAATGAGCACCTTCTAGTTGTAATGGATACAACACTGATGTAAAGCAATATGTTTGTAATGAAGATTGAAATTGCTTTAAAAACACACAAATGGTATCCAAACCAGTACTTAATCCTGAGAACGAAATCTGGTTCTCCCAGAAAGCGAAGTCATTAAGAGTGTTTGTCACAGCAAAACTTCTTACAGAAATGGAGCTAGGGTTAGAGCCTGAAGGTAGAAGTTGAATTTAAGTAGGTTAACACATATTGTAAGTGATTTACTAACAGTGAAGGTATATATTCTGTTACACAAAATTGACTTGAGATAAAATGTAAACATGTTCTTTCTTCAATTAAATAGTGGTTAAAAGACTATGGTTTGGTTTAAAAATTTCCTTTTATGTCCCTAAGAATGACTGTGAGCTGGACTGCCACGAATCCTGGGGGTAAAGGACAACGCCATGGTTGCCTGTCGTGGTCTGTATTTCTCTAGTGTTTTACTGGTGCTGGGAGCAGAAGAAAGGTTATGTCAGAAGAGTAACTACAGATTTTCACGTGTTTGTTTAGGGAGAGAAAGCCACCTTTCTAGCTTGTGCACTGAGAAGCACTAATTTAAACATAGTATAGTTGGCACTTTAAAAAAATACTCTTGAGTGTGGAAAAGTCCTTTTTGGCACAATATCTTTTTTGTTCTTTGAGACTTTAATGGATATTGAGCCAATATGAATATTTATTCATTTTATCAGTTGTTGAGTTATTATTAATCCGTGGACACTTTTGAAGATATCAGGAAAGCAATATTGCAAAATGCTTAAGACCATTGATAACCTACACATCATTTAACCCTATCCTTTCATTAATTAAATCTGTACCCTTGAGCAGCAAGCTTTAGCATCTTTAGATCTTGTTTTCCGCATCTGAAAAAAAAACTAGGGCAATAGTACTATTTATCTTGTATCGTTATCATGAAACTTACATACAGCTTTTTCACATATTACTGAGAAGAAAGATTTCATTTAACCAGTTATTTGGTGGGGGTTCCAAAAATATGAGAACCGAAAGTCAGTGTGCATCTCTTCAAAAGATCAAGAGCTGTCTGTCTGTCTCTTTTCCTCCTGCGGGGGCAGAGGCATGGTGAGGGAGGTGGACCCCGCCACAGAGAGTGAATTCTATCACAGCATCCTCCTTGGTTCCATGTGAAGATGCACCTTGAGAACCTGTGATGAAATTTACAAAAGCTGGTCAGAAACCATAAAATCTAAGCTATCCTCCCTAATTCTTTATAGGAATTAATTCTTTATAGGAATTAATTCTTAATTCTTTATAGGAATTAATTCTTAATTCTTTATAGGAATTAAGAACTAAGAATAGACGTTTACTGGCTAAGATGTTGAGATCTAGGGGCTGGCACCTGGCAAGCGTGCTCCCGTGGTGCCTTGCTGTGCTGGAGGGAGAAAGGGTGGGAGACGGCAGGAGAGTCCGTAGGGAGCAGACCTGCCCACTTGGTGAATGGCATTAACCCGGCCACTAGGCTGGTGATCCAGGACTAGAGCATCTCCCCTCGGGTCCCGCTCCTGATGCTGCTGCTTCAGCGATACAGTTTGCAACCCAGGGACCTTGGGGTGTATGTTTGAACAACAGCTGAGTTTGTTAGAATTTCTGCTCCTCTGTCATTCAACACAGACTGTCTTATTTCCTATCAGATTTAGGTTATGGGGTGAGCACATTTGAATGAGATCTAATTTTATTCTTGTTACTGGCTTCATCATCATCTAAGTAATCCTTTTTCACATTATTACATAGGCAAGGTTCTTAAAATGATTCTACCAAGGACACATAATTTTCAGTTGCACTTTATCATATCAATATATAATGGATATGCCTGTGTATTAGTATTGATTTTCTTGGTACTATAATGGTTATCACATCTGCAGAAAAAAAATTGAAGATGCTAACAATAAGTGTATTCTTCTGACAGGATGCTTGCTGAATCATTGTCATATATAATTCTTCTACAGTAAAATGAAATCATGCCATTAGGGCTTTTCAGCTAATTTAATTATAATCTACTTAAAGCAGGTGAAATCCAAATCTGACAGTCAAGGAAAGGTTTAGAAAATACTCATTCAAATCTTTTATAAATTACAGTCAGTATTTATCTCCCTGCTTTCTGCACTGTTTTGAGCATATACTCAATAATATAATATTAGAATCTTATCCTCTTATCCTCTAACAGCATTGGCTGAGAATTCACCAGAGTATTATGTACTCTTTAGTATACTAAATACTTCATATTCTTATGTATGTAGATCAATTCCAAATTTACCATCAGACAATTGTAGATAGAATTATAGTGATCAAAGATCACTGTGCTTATCACACAGATCAGAGTAATAAGAATTTTAGACTTTTAACATTATACTTAAAATTTTTTTAACATAATTGACTTCTTTGAGGAATTTCTCATTTCTATAGTAACTTTGAATGAAAATGTATTTTATGTACTTTTTTCTTTTTATAACTTCATAACTTCAAAGCTCAAAACATATGTTAGATATAATTTTCCAAAGTATGTTAGAGTTATTTTCTCTAAATTCAAGTTTAAAAATTTTAAAGACTTTTTAATGACTGTCTCATTATTTTTAAAGAGATTTTCTTTTGCTATTATATATCAGTTTATATTTTTTTCTCTATTTGCCTGTCTTGTGGTTAAAAATCATCACTTTTTATTCCAAGGGTCTTCCTAACAAAATTAATCTCAAAATAGCATTTCTAATTTGTTGTTTCTTTCACAGTATAAGTTAAAAATCTAAATAATAACAAATGGTAGTGTCTACATTACAAAACAATCTCAATATCTGACTCTTTGTAAATGACTTCTGTATACTTGGATTCTTCTCACAGTGCTACAAAAGTATTTGGGAAAAATACATCTATACTGAACACATACAGTTTTGGTCATTATTCCTTAAAGAGTAAATGTAACAGTTATTTACATGGTACTTATATTGTATCAGATGTTAAAAATATTCTAGATATAACCTAAGTGTAAAAGAGAGTATAGTCAGGTATACAATGCATATATTATGGCATTTTATATAAGGGACTCAGTATTATGAGGAACTAATTCCCAGAGATATCAAGAGGTGACTGTTATGGATCACCAATGACTTTTAGATTTTCACCCATAGTGTCAGAAAAAAACTGTTTTGTTTAACCAATTGTTTCTTTTAAAAACAATAGTAAGCCCTATAAAATTCATTATGTTTCAGTAGGAATTGCTTACCTTTTACAATAACACTGCATATTTTTTGTATCCATCATATTATAATTATACAAGTTAGAGGAAAACTTGTTCCTCAGTTAAAAAGTAATTTATTAGTAGTACAAACGGAGCACAAGATTTACTTGAGAAGAAAAAAAAGACAAAATTATTGACTAAAATGTGGAAACTAATTTTACTTAATTCATTAGTTAAAAGTTAATACATTAAAATCAGAAGAATCTGAATAAAGTCTGTACTTTAATTAAAATTAAGAGAAATTCAAAGTATTACTTTTTGGAGCCATTTGTTTTAGTAATTAGCCAGGCAAAAGTGATAATTAGAGACTTCATAAACTAAGAAAAAGTTTAAAAATCATAAGAAAACAAATATTTAAATAGTTTCAAAGACCAGACTTATAAAGTGCACTGCAAATATTACTCTCATTTAGTGTTGGTGTCACTACAAATTGGCAAAACTCCTTTGGAAAACCATTGGAGTCATAAAACTAAATATCTCCTTTGACTCTGTAATCATACTTTTGGGAACTGGTCCAAAGGAAATAATTTAAATGAAGACAAATGCTACTTAAACCAAACCAAAACAAACAAATGAAAAATCATTGTATTACTCTTTAGAAGTAAATCATGAAAATGTGATAAATATATGCAATGAGAAAATCAATAAATGATAGAGCCACTACTAAAGGGAATGTTATAGTATTACTAAAAGAAAAAGGACATGTTCAATATATCAATACAGAACACTGTGGTTAAATTTGTGTTGCTTCAAGTTCAAGATAGCAGACTTATGACCTACAATTTTTACACTTTCTCTCTAAAATATTGGTAAGAGGGAAGTCCAAAGATGGCAGACAGGTAGATAGCAGGAGAGGGACCCTCTCTGAGAGAGACAGCTCAAATGCCAGAATAAAACACCCTGGAGAGACCCAAACAGAGAGAGATGGATTCTCATAACCCATGAAGAAACTAAAGTGCAAAAAACCGCTCAAATATGAGGTCCTGGGGCTACCATTAGAGAAGCTAAGATCAGCAAGCACAGCGCCCTCCTCGAGCTGCCTGAATTCCTGCCGGAGACCTGACCAAGTGAGCCACGCTGAAGCAACTGGCTTGAGCTGCCGGAGCGTGGAGCTGAACAGCCCTGTGTGCAGCTTGCCTGGACCGGCCCTGCATGCGACCCACCAAGAGGCACCGTGAATTCACACCACAGCCGCACTGAAGTCGGAGGTCAGGGAGACCAGCAGTTTTCGGGGACCAGCATCAACACACAGTGAGTGATGGAAATAAGACCCTCCAATGGGAAAGGGGAAACCAACTGGACGACATGTTGGATTTGGGCAGAAGAGCCCTAGCTCCATAAGGAAGTGGCTTCAGTTGGTTGCTCCCCTCACCAAATGGATTGGTGGAATCTGCTTGGATTGGGCCATGCCCCTGGCCAGGACCCATTGAGTCACTACAAATTAATTCCCTAAGATCGGCACACACTGACGCAGTGAAGGCCTGCAAAGGTTGACTGGCCCGGAAGGGAGAAGCCAGTGAACACTGCCCATGCATGAACTTTAATCCCTGAGAGCCTATTGAAGAGGACAAAAGCTCCTAACCTGCACCCTCTAGAGAGCCTTAACCAACAAGAAAAGGGAATTACACTGTACACTTGTATGGAAGGAACCAAAAACATGACAAAAGGGAGAAATAAGAAAAAAAACCCAGCCCCTAACCCTGAGAACATTGATCCAGGAGAGGTAAAGACAAAAGAGATTGAGAGCAGCAAAAATGCAACATCAAACACAACATTAGCAGACATAAAGAGATATCTTTAGGACCTCATAAGCAGGACCAAAACTGAAATATTAATTCAAAATAAACAAGAGATAAGTAGATTAATAAAAGAAAGGCTGGGCACCTCTCAAGAAGACACAGACAGAAGAATGGAGGAACACAAAAGGAGAGAAAAATTTAATGAAGAATACAGAACAAACCTAGAATTCATGAAGCAGATTCAAAGAGATTATCAGGAAACTAAAGACTCCATAGAAAGCTGGCAAAACTGCTTGAAAGAAACCAAAGATAGACTATCAAAAATTGAACACAGGCTTGCAATGTGTGATCATGAAACAGAAGATCTCTTAAAAATAACAAGAGAGCAGGCAGTAAAGATACAAAGACTGGAAGACAACAAGAGGATCTATAACTTAAGAATAAAGCATGTGAATGAAGAAGCAGGAATGAAAACAGAGGAATTACAATGGCTATTCATAGAAATTATTAAGGAAAATTTCCCAAGCATAGAAAAAAGAAGTGATATGCAGATGTATGAAGTATACAGAACTCCAGCCACCTACAACCAAAACAGAGCTATACCCAGACACATAATAATCAAGATCCCAGAAATTCAATATAAGAACAGAATATTAAAAGCCATCAAAGAAAAGAAACACATCACCTATAAAGGAAAACCCATCAAAATCATGGCAGACTTCTCAACACAGACCATCAGGTCAAGAAGAGCTTGGAGTGAAGTAATTCAAGCACTGAAGGAGAACAATCTCCAGCCCAGATTGATGTATCCTGCAAAACTCTCTCTAGAAATTAAT
>PVJX010020209.1:0-33680 GCA_004027295.1 Dolichotis patagonum | reverse complement strand
TTGAGACACAAGGAAACTTAGGAATATGCCCAAGATTACCAGTGGCGAATCCAGCATTTGACTCAGGGAGATATTTCCTGAAGCCTATGTTGTCTCCAGATCTTTGACAGAGGGAGAGGAATTTGGAATAGGAGATTTGTTAGTGAACTTCCTCCCATTGCATTGGCTCTTTCTCACCTGCGTGGGAGCAAAGTCTAGGAAGATCTGGCTTTGGGTATCAGTCATGATTTTTATTATCTATGTGACATGACAAGTTAAGTGACCCATATGAGTTTTAGGTTTCTGAATTTTAAAGTGGGGCAACTTGAAACACCTCAAAGGATATCTCGAGAATTTCATGAAATGATGTTTTCTCTAATGATGATAGGGGAGGTCAACTTCTTTATGTCTCTATTGATCATAATTCCCTTTGCTGGGACACAGTATCTGAAACCTCTATATTGGCTCACAGTTCCGGAGTGGTTGCTTCATGGTTGCTTGGCTCCCAGGCAGAATCATCATGGAATAAGGGCGTGGTGGAGGAAAGATGCTCACATCCTGGTATCCAGAAAAATGACTACAGAGGGGCATAGGGCCTGGAGTAAAAGCCCAGGTACTAGATATTTCTCAACTTCATGCTTCCATGGTCAGCACAGACAAACCCATAAGCGTGATTTATTAATACCCTAGATATCAATCAAGTTGACAGTCATGATTAACTGTCACAATATCAACTTGGCCTTTTGAAGAAGCCAACACATATCTGTGCTCTGTAAATATTTCTTGAGAAACTAAGGATTAAGGAGAGACTAGAAAGGATGAATGATGTGCAGGCTGTGGGAAGGTGTTGGGAGTTATTAAGATAGAGGAAAAATTGAGAAAGCAATGTGAGAGAGCAAGAGAGAAAGGATGCTAAAGGGATGTGGAGAGGAACCTCTTCCACCTTGTGCTCAACAGTGCAGAAACAAATCCTTACCCTGTGTTTGATTTCCTAGGGATCATGTAATAAATTATAAGAAGTTGGGTGGTTTAAAACAACTGACTTTTCACCCCACAGCTTTTGAAGTTGAAGTCTGAAGTCAAACTATCAGCAAGACTATGCTTCCTCTGAAGAATCCATGGAAGAATCTTCCCTTGCATGGTGCTTGTCAGCAGTCCTTGCCATTCCTGAGCTTATGACAGTGCAACTCTGACCCCTGCCTCTGTGTTCCCATGGTCATCTTTGCTCTTCATGTGTGAATATTCAGATATTCCTCTTCTTGTAAGGCCACTTAATTATAGGTCACCCTAATCCACATGATCTCATTTTAATTTAAGTGCTTCTGTAAAGACCTTAGTTCTAAAAAAGATAACATTCAAAGGTCCTGGGTAGGCATGAATTTGGGGAGGAGGCTAGTCATCCTAGTGTACCTGGCTATTTATCCACCTCCGCATACCACCCATTTATCATCCATTCATTTATCCATTCATTCATTTATTTACTCAGCCTAATTTTACAAAGCACTTACCCTCTGGAATGTGAGAGTGGCTATTGAATAGGTCAAGGTCCTTCTCCATGAAGACCTCACCAACTAACTAAAGAGGCAGATTTTTCTATGGACACAGTAGAGATTTCTAGAGCCAAATGGTCAGATCTTGTCTATAGGTCTAAGGGAAAGGAGTCAAATCTGCCATGAAAGATCATTGGTTGGAGCAAATTTCACGTGGCAGAGGTGGTACCAGTGTTGAGCCTGTCTTAAAATCCCCAAAGGGCTTGGAGCATGGCAATAGGGGAAGATGCTCTAGGTGATGACAACCACCTATGCAGAAGCTGGGACCTTGAAACTGTCTCTCTTGCCTGGGGGTGAGCAGATGCTTTGGTCTTGATGTGAGAGGAGGAGTATGGGGCTCACTCAGAGAGAAAGAGACATGCTAGGAGAGATAGTGACTGACCTTGAAGACCAGCAATGAGTGACATGGTGGTGCCAATAAGCTTTGACTGGGGATGGGTGAAAGTTGGGCTAGAAGCACTTTATCTTTATTTTGGCTGCCTTTGGCTTCATTAGCCTGACCAGATGGTCTTGAGAACGAAAAGACAAGAAGAAAGAATGAGGATGGCTAGATGATCATGTGACTATCTGGGCAATTCCACTAATAGATGCAGATCTTGAGGTAGAGAGAAGCTAAGTGATCACTTTAAGTGATGAAGCAAGTAAATGTTAGAGTGTCAAATCTGCATTACTGAATTAACTCTATAGATTGTTCTTTTTATTCTACAGGTCCCTCAAGGAAACCTGATATAGAAGGAAAGAATCCAGTTACCATACTGGCCAATTAAAAGGCAATTATTTTTATAACATAATGAGTGTTCAGTTTACCTAGGGATTTTCTCAGTGCTGTGTTTAAATAGCAGTCACCTACTAACAGCCTCTCCCACCAGCCTCCCTTCCCAGGTATTTAAATGTGTCCTGATAGATCACAAATGGCTTATTTTTAAGGAAAGAGAGTAGAAAATCAAAAAGCCAAAGTGCTAAAAGCCAGTATCAATAAAGACCAATCAGAAATGAAGCGACATTAATGCTTCCTGGGAATTATAACAGAAGCATTAATGAGAAAATTGACTGCATTTAAAAAGAAGAAGAAGACACACCTTTGTCTGAACTAGCTGTAGATTTCTGCTTTACTCGAGTTGTCACCGTGGTTCGCTTCAGTGGAAATCACTAGAAGGAGATTTGGATCCAACTCACATACAATACACTATAGTGAAATATGAACCGTATCCAGAAACACACGTTTGGTGTAAGGGGAGGTAGCATCCTGGTACTTAGCAAACAGTTACTCTGACATCTTTGTGAAGCGCCTTGGTTCTAGAAGTTGAGCAAAGCGGCCTTGGCTAGAATTGGTGACAGCCTGGTCAAAATCCTAAAGATCCCAAACACTATCTAGGGCTCTTGGCATGCTCAGTCAAATTATCTCTCAAGAACAGTTCTGGAACAGAGTCCTCTCTTTCACTGTCTGGATGGCATCAGGCACATTCTTACTCCTCTCGTGATCCTTACCCATCACCTGCTAAAGACTAAGTAGAATTAGATACTCTGCCCCCCCAAGCTCTGGCATTTTATGATCCATGACCCACCAGGTGTAATGTCAAAGGTCTTTATAACAAAGAACCAGCTCTGGTCTCAACCTTGATCCACCTGGGCCACGCTGAGACATGACTTATATTGAGGCTGCTGTCGAGATGGGGGCCCACAGATACTGTGACTTTTCCAATTTAAGGACAGAGAGGATGCAATCAATAGAATAGATGGAAAAAATGTAAGTATCAGGTGAAATGTTGGCAAAAGAAGACAAAGCGGTGAAACTAGAAACTATAACACAAGGACAATGAGGTCTTAAAAGAAAACTGTAACATCAACTTTCTGTACTTGGTTGGCTTCACTTGGACAAAAGAGGGGAAAAGGCCTTCTTTTAAGGTACAGTGGAGCCTAACCCCTTTTCCTTCTATAATTGCCAGCGTGTGCCTCCCTGATGTAACTTCCCTGTAGACCAACTCCCCAATCCCTGGCTCTCTGTCCCCAGTTCTTTTTTTACACACAAGCTTTCTCTCTCTCTCTCTCTCTCTCTCTCTCTCTCGCTCCCTCCCCCCTTGCTCTCTTGCTTTTGCTCTGGCTCCCTCCATCCTTAAGTCATTACTGAGTGTGTGTGAGTGTGTGGCTTTTAAGCAGAAGGCATTTTTATTACTGAAAGCTATTATTCCTTGTGATTCTCCATGATACAAAGATGGAAGGAGAAGGTCTGTTTTTAATTAACTGTTGCAGACCAATTTCAGAGACAAGAAGAACAGTTTGTCCTCTTAGCGCACCCAGTAGGATACTGCAAATGGTGGTGGACATGTATCATTGCTATTAGGTACAGTCACAATTGTCACAGTGATAACAGCTATTGTCTATAGAGAATCTCCTCTGTGCTGACAACAGACCTTGGTTGCTCACGGTGGTGGTGATGGGTACTATTTTTAAACTGGTGAAGTCTTGATGTGCTGCTGCCAGTTGTACAAAGAGTCTTTTAAGGAGAAAGAAAGACTTGTATTTTTTAGGAAAGCCCTTTGTTGGTGTGGATTATTATGAAATATGGGCCTGATGAGGTAAGAGTGGGCTGGATTATAAAGAGTTAAACTACTGTGTGAAATAAAGCAACAGGCTAGAGGGTCATGTGATGCATCATGGGGCCTACAAAAGAACAATAGAAATGAGATCAGTAGGACCCTTCAGGGGCTCAAGGGAGAGAAGGCCTGTGCTGTTCACTTTTATTTTATGCCATGAACTTATCTCTACAGTGGTGGTTCTCAAGGGAAAATGGTGATGCAGTTGTCCTCCACAGGACGTGTGGGACAGTTTAGATACTTCTGTGGTTGTCATGATAACGGGTTCGGGTACTCCTGGATTTATGGGTAGACGTGTAGGCACTGTTAAATTTCTTACATTTCACATGAGAGCTTTGTGACAGCACTTCTTTAGTCCCAAATGTCAACAGTGCAACGACCCGAAGGCCTGCTTCCTCCGTTGGTAAATCCTGCTGATTACTCAGAGCTGCGGGTCAGTGGAGCTTCAGGAATGAAGGAGAAGGGGTCACTACAGAGTGTGGCAGACTGGGGCAGTGCGAGGAGAGTAGCCACAGGCTTGTGCTGTGGGCCACCAGGACTGGGAAGTCACCCAGAAGGAGGCCACCAAAGGTGGAGAGATAACAGTGTGGTATAAGAAGTGACAGTGAAATGTCTGTGACTCCTTTAGTGCCAGAAACCCATGAACTGGTGACAATGACCCTGGACTTTCCCTACCTGTGTGGTGAGTGAACTCTGGAAGATTTTCTATGTATTAATTCTGAGCGCTAAGGGACCTGAGGACACTGGTTTAAAAATAATCTGTTACTGTATATGGTCACAAAAACCTGCAAGTTGATCCATTTTCCCAATTTTGGAATGAAGAGAAATTGAGACTTAGAGCAGTTAAGGAGGTTGAAGATCACCCAGCAGGTCTGACTCAGAGGGTTTGGTCCAGATTCAGATGGCTGCATACAGGAGCAGTGCACCATTCCACAAGGTCCCCAAGGTGCTAGGGGATACATGTGTGTGTCCACATACAGGCACCAGGCAGACACTCGCTCTGTGCAATGTTCTCAGTGTCAAAGCACACAGGGTGGGTGGGGAGTTTCCAAGCCACTTACATGTTGGCAATAATTATCACAATTTACAAAAGCACTTTAAATGGGGTTATTAAGTTACACGTGTTTTATAAAACAACCAGATTAGATTTGCTCTGAAGGGTATTATTTTCAAGTCTGCTTGTTTTCTTTTTTCACCTGTAGGTTACATTCTCTGCTTCATGCAGGTGAGAGGCAGGGGCATTTATACTAAGAAGATGAAGACTTCTGCCAGGAAATAAGCATGAGGTTTATGGGGAAACCCATAAACTCTATGGGGAAAAATGTAACACATGTGAATCGAGGTCAGAGACTGAGCCCAGTGGATGGGGCTTGGACTCCTCTTGCAATCTGGAAGGCTAGCCATTGAGGATGTCCAGACCTGGTTAGCATGCCAAAGTCTAATTTAGTACCAGAATTAATCAGGAAAACTGCTCCACCAACTAAAATGAACTCTGCACATTCTCCCACAGAGCTGACACTACTAATGACCTGTCAAGGCTCCTGGTGGTTTCTCCCAGTGCAGGGAAATCTTAGACGTCTGCCTTGATTATTCGAGTCTATGAAGGGCTTTTAGGCCAAGAGCCACTGATCTCCCTTTCCAGTCCCCAGAACTGCAATTTAGTTGTTTAATTTGTTATTTAAAAAGACAAATAATGTCATTACATCCAGCAGTATTTTCAAGTGAATTTATGTTTTATTGATCACCATACCAATCACAAACATTTGGAGGACCACTGTATGTGTCTTCCTGTAATTCATGATGACAGTCACCCCTCCTTGTTCACTCTCTGGCCACAAAGTGTGCATGGTGAGAAAACTCAGGTGGACTTCAGCTCTGACATCCTGCCTCTCTTCCCTTCCCCAGACAGAGCCTGGTTTGTGGAACCTGAAATTCAAAATGGCTGGTTTAGGTTATTTATTATTCATAACATCAATGATATATGATTGTTCACAAACTTGGGTTTTTGAGGTCTTGATAAGAAACAGCATCAAAAGGAGAGAGAACATTTCTCATGCTATAGTAAAAGTTTGTATTAATTCATATGTTTTTCTACCCTCCCCCTTCCTTATCTCTTATCATTCTATGATAAATTCTAGGGCTTCTTGACCTTGGCAGTCTTAACATTTGATGTCTTATACTTCTATATCCTTTGGGATAGACATTGTCATTGTAGAAGCTTTAGGAGAATTCTTAATTTTTGTTCTCTACTCACTAGATTCCAGTAGCACCTTTGCAATAGTGACATCCAAAAGTATTTCCAGATGTTGCCAAATATCCCCTCAGATGTAAAATTGTCCTCAGTTAATGAACGCTGCCATAGCAGTGTTTTCTTCTATAAGCAACTGTCTTACATAAGTCATGAAAACCAAACTCGTCAAATAGGCTTTCAGTTTCCAGCAGTTTTAGATCTAAAAAGTATAGCTCTCTATAACATGTTGGAAAGAGCAAAATGAAACAAGTTTGGAGCCTGGATTCTCCCGCAGTCTGACGAGGCAATTCCTTGAGTTTTAATTACTCTTCCTGTTAAATGCAATAATAATACTGCCCTTGCTGAACCGCTCCGAAGTTTAAATAAAGTTAGACAGGTGAGCCATCTATCCCAGTGCCTCGCATGGAACAGCACCCAGTGAGAACTGAATTTGGGTCTAGATTTGTCCCACTGGATGAACTGCCTGCCATCATCCTTCTTTTTAAATTCTGTGCCAGATAAACTTGTTTGAAAAGCATATGATTTTTATTTTATTTTAGGAATTAGTTAAAATGATCAACAGGAATCCATTTCTAACTGTCCTTTTAGTGTTATAGAGTTTTAATGGTGAAAGAAAACTCAGAAAAGTTAGCTAAGCTCCATCAAGTTAGACTGCTGTCTTGGGAAATCCTCAAGTTAGTAACAATTGACATGGGGGTAACAACCAATCCTGGTAGAACACTGTGTGATTTACCTTTTTCTCTCTGTATATTTAAGCTGTGGAAGTGCAGGCTGCGCGAGGTGGGCTGCCTCCTGGAGTGATTCATGGCACTGGTGTGAGCCTCCTAGAATGTGCCAGTGATACTCAATGTCCAGTCTTGAGTCCAGGTGTGCTGGGGAGGTGAACTATATTTCCAAGAGGCAAAAGAGAATACTGGAAGATGCCTTTTGTGAGAGATTAGAGTTAAGCTAACTGTCACTATCAGGGAAGCACAGGGTTAATTGAAGCTTTCCAGGGAAAGCCTACAAGAAGTGGGCTACCCTTACAACTGGGGCCTACAAGAAGCATGCAGAGTACAAAAACACTCCCTGGCAAAAATTCCACAGGGCATAAAAGGTTAACAGCTTCACTGGACTAATTTCCATGAGTTGTGTATAGGTCAACAGCACTTCTGGGCCAAATTCATGACACTAGCCAACAGTGTCACCCAGCAGGTTTAGTGACAGCTGGGTAGACGGATTTCTCAGCTGCACTATAGGTTTCTGTGGGAAGGGGATGCTATGGATTATATGATACAGCAGTGATATCATTTGTTCCTTTTGCTCCATTCTGTGACATGATTCCAAGAATGGCTGCCTTAGCGAACTGGCAGGAAGAGAGCTCTTACAGATAACACTTGTTTACCCAGAGTTCTTGAGATAACAACCATACATTCTGGTCTCTGTCTGCTTAGAATGTTCATTTGACTTGGAAAGAGTCTTGGGAATAAAAAAAAATGATTTTTTCAAGGACATAGTACTATACCCAGGAAACGCTTTCACTGGTAATTTTCCCAGTCCTCAAGGACAAAGATTTTCTAGGTTAAGAAGGTTGAGTTTTGGCCTTCATTCCTGGGAGGCACTGTTACTGATTAGCTTCCTGACATGATGTTGACCTATTTTGGCCTGAGGTGTCATTCACTGCTGTAACTGTGAGACAGTCGGGTGGAAGTACTATTTTCCACAGTGCGACCATACTTGAGTCATTAGTCTTCAGATGGGTAGACAGAAAACTGGAATAGTACAGAATCTATGGGGAGAATGAAATGGAAAGGACTTGGATTTTGGATAAAGGAGGATGTGATTCAAATACTGACCCCACCACGAATTTACCAGCTGGATGATGTGAGATGCTAATCCATAGTAAACCCAAGTTTCTCAGTACATGACACTGGCTTTTATGGTGTGTTTTGAATTTTATAGGTAGTGCAAGCACAGAATGTGACATACCATTTCCCATACAGCACGGAATCCAGTGCTTATGATTGCAACTCCCAGGATTGTATTTGACATAAGACAATTGGCACAAAGCTTACTCAAGAATGTTTCTTTTTCTGATGTGGTACATTTTTAATATGAAAGACTTTAAAAAACACACTTACAGAAGCACTGCTTAACTACATATTTACTGGGCTTCCTTTAACCAAGTGAAACAGGAGAATCTGGAGCATGTGGACTGTAAAGCAATGCCAGCCAGAGACTGAGTTAGAGAAGCTTCGAAGTCAACTTTTTGATTACTTAAATCAGATTGGGTCTCAAGTCCTCTTGGGGCTCTGTTTTCCTCTTCTAACTCTAATTTCCACCTGCAGCCCTCTTGTCAGCACCTCTAGATCCCATACCACATAGAGTCATTTTACAAACACTGTTATCTCCCTGAAGTGGATTGTTCAACCAAGGAGCATCAATAGATGGATTAGAGGTAAATTTTAACTCCCCATGTACATTTGATTTTTTAAAAAACTGATTGCAAGTTATTGCTTTTGAAAACTGTAATTGATTGGTCCTTTCAAAGTGCACAATATCTCAAGGTCTAACTTCTTTATTGTTGACAGAAAGACATTTGTCAAATTCCAAATATGTTTGTTTCTCAGCTTTCATCTGCTATCCTTCTTACGAATTTGAAGGGCTAAATGAATGGTTAAATATTACAAAGAAACCATTGTGCTCTGATTCATTTTGTGATGGAAAGGGTTGTGTTTGACTTTATAAAAGCTTTGGAGGAGAGAAGGTCTGTAAGTCTTCATTCGTTGGGAGAGGTTGGTGTAGAACTAGTTTCTCCAAGATTCAAGCTTAGGAAGTTTAATAAATTGGGTGCTTCCTCTTCTTTCTAGTATTTTATGAAAAATTTCAAGCATATGGCAAGTTGAAGGACCAACTTTGGAAGCACACCTATAATACACACTCTTAATCCCCTTACCATTAACACTTTTATTTATTTCATCGGATTTTTGTCTCCTCCATCCTTTTGTCCATCTATTGATCAACCCTATTTCTGGTTCATTTCACCATCAAGTGCATTATCAGCAGATGCTCTCATAAATATTTCAGCATCCATGTCATGCTCTGTCCTTCAAAGTTTGTTTATGGCAGTTTTTTTCTTCAAAATCAAATTTACCTGCAACAAAATGCTCAAGCCTTGAGAGTATATAAGTTTTGACAAATTCATATTTGTGTGTAACTCAAATTCCATAGTCAGCACCTCAGAAAGTTCCCTTGTCAGTAGAGAACCTACCCTCCACAGGTACTGGCTTTATGGTCCCTACTATGGTAGCAACTTTTGTAACTTTTTATACCACTTTGCCTGTCCTTCAACTTCATTTTATATAAATGAAATCTCATCATGGGGATCTTTAGTGTGAGATTTCTGTTATTCAAATAACATTTTTGAGATTGTTACCCAATATCACCCCAGCACATGTGTCTACATGTATTTTATCATTCTCGTATTAAGGGACACTTCAGCTAGCTCCGGTTTGGGTTTAGTATAAAGGTCTATGACTGTTACTGTACAAGCCTTGCTGTATTCACATATTGACATATCTCTTATGTAAATACCTAGGACCATTATTCCTGGCTCATAATGTAGCTATATGTTTATAGAAAACTAGCAGACCTGTCCCTAATTTGTGCCACTTTATATTCCCTATAATATAATGTGAGAATTCCATTTATTCTGCTATCCTACTGGTATTTGGTGTTGTTGACCGTTTTTAATTGTAAACTTTCTAGTAAATATGTAGAGACATCTACTTTTGTTTTTATTTACAACTTTTTGATACCTAATAACTTTTTTATCTGTCTTTTTAGTCATACATGTATCTTATTTTGTAAAGGATCAGTTCAAATTCTTTGTCCAGTTTTATGAGTCATTTGTCTTTTTATTACTGTTTGATGAAGAGATTTTCTATATGCAGGACAAGACTCCTTAGTCAAATATATAATTTCAAATATTTTCTCCTAATATGTAGCTTGCCAAGCATTCCCCAAAAGGTGTCTTATGATAACAAAGTTTTAACTTTTATATGAAGTCCAATTTGTTATTTTCATGCCAGTTTATTTTATGTAACTAGGAAACTTCTGCTTATCTTGAAGTCTTTTATAGTTTTCTGCAAAAGTTTAATGATTTTATGTTATATATTTGTACCTATTATCAATCTTGAGTGAAATTTTGCATACAGTGTGAGGCAGTGGTTAATGTCTGTTTTGTTTTCTATCTGAGTTATACCTAGTTCTATAACATTTATTAAAAAATGTTTCTTTTCCTGATGAACTGTTTCAAAACTATCATTAAAAATTAAATCACTGTAAAATGTGGTGGTCTATTTCTTCTCTCTCCAATCTGTTCCACTGGTGACATGTGCATGAAGACCTGCTTTGTATGTGCATATGAGTGTTAAAAAATTCTTTTTCTAATGAATTACTTTAGTATATATGTCAAAAATCTATCAAGCATGTATTATGTGTAGTTTAATTTCTGTGCTGTTCTGATCATTGATCTACATGTTCATCCTTCACTTATACCACACTATCATTTACTGAAGCTTTGTAGTAAATCTTGAAGTCAGGTAGTATAAATATATCAAGATTTCTTTGTTGCGGGGTTACTTTAAATATTGTTAGACTTTTATATTTACATTTAAACTTAAAATTAAGTTTGTTAGTTTCTGCAATAACAGCCTCCTAGAATTTTGAATGGGGACGAAATTTAGAGATTAGCTTATGGAACATTGACATTTTAATAAAATGATGTCATAATTCATGAGTATGATGCATCTATTTAAGTTGTATTTATTATAATTTTTAATTAATATACAGATCTTGTACACCTTTTTACTAATTATTTTATAGACTGCTGTATTTTTAATTGGAAATTTAATAGTCATATTTCAAATTTTGCAGCTAAAATAAAAAATTGGAACTGATTTGATTATTGGTTTTATTTTTCTATTGCATCATGTTAAGTGATTTTACTAAATTTACTTATTTTTACTAGGCATTGTGTATATTCCTTGACATTTTGAATGTAGTTATATCATCTGCAAATAGTCACTTTAACTTATTTTTGCTTTTATGCCTTTTATTTATTTTCCTTAAAGTAATGCATACAGCATCAACATATAATACTTATTAAACATAATGTGTCCTTTCTCCTTGTTCTTAACCTTAGCATAGAAACAATCACTATTTCACCATTAACTAAGATGCTAGCTATTGGTTGTTTTGCAGATATCTTTTATCAGATCAAAGGAATTCCCTTCTAGCCTTACTTTACTGAGAGTTTTTATGTGAATGACTGTTGAGTCTTCTCTGTAAAGATTTTGAGACTTTAACTCTTTATTAGGATTTCCCTTTTGCTAGTCTATCTGTGAGAGGATGCATCTCATGGGTTTTATTTTCATGTAGCTCACTATTTGTGACATTCAATATAGTTCTTCTATATTTACTGCACATGTCTTATGAAATTCTTTTTATATTCACTGCTTACTATTTTATTGGATGAGTTTTATTGATTTGTAAGAAGTATTAATGGGTTAATACATGAAGAATATTACATTGTTCTTATATGGGAAGGAATTGTTTTCTGATGTCTATTTTTCCATTTTGAACTGAAATTTTAGACTAGTTTAATACTGAGGTAGTAAAATTCATCAGTCTCTCTCCTTATGGCTTGTATAGTTTATATATTGCTTTAAAAGTTTTGCTTCATTTATTAAGAGTAGACATGAACTAAAACATGTATTATGTAGAAGAGCAGTGAGTAGTAGCCAAGTAAATGCCAGAGAAGAAAGTATATCTTCAGGTGCATTTGTTAGTCAATAAGAAAAGTCAAATGTTAAAAACCAAGTTTTGTGTTTATGAATCTAGGATAAGAAGAATCAAGTTCCTGAATACTCCTCTTCCTCTATGGAGCAATAAATTAATAAACAAAAAGATAAGCAACAGAAAACATAAATTTGATTAATAAAATAAAAAACTTTTTCTTAAAATAATCAATAAAATAAATCCTGAACAGGTTTACTTAACACAAGATATGATACAAATAAGTATTTGACTTAAAAAAGGAACAAAGCTATGAAAGAACTGAGAATTACACATCAGTATTAACTATGTTGAAAATACAGATGCAATATTTGATCTTCCAAGACAATGTTACCATAATTGACTTATGAAATAGGAAATCCAAGTAGATCTGTAAATATGGAAGGAGAATTAAAGATAAAGATTTATTTATAAAAATGATGTATGTCATAGAGAGCTCTGCAGATTTGTTCTTGAAAACATTTGAATGAAAAATAATTCATGTATTACATAGAGTTGAGAAAAATGAGAAAAGCCAGATAGTATATTAAAGATGCTGTTTCATTCTAATGTCAAAATGTAATAAGTATAACACATGAAAACAAAACAAAACTGGCTCAGTCTCATTTGTAAAATTAGACACAAGCTGAGGATAGGATTTCGGACCTTGAGGACAGGATCACAATTAGTGATTGTGAAAGATTAGAACTTTTAAAAATAACAAAGCAGCATGAAATGATAATCCAGAAGCTTCAAGATGATGCCAAGAGCAACAATATAAGATTAATAAGCATTAGTGAAGATGCTGGAGTCAATGCAAATGACATAACTAAAATATTCACAGAAATAATAGGAGAAAATTTCCCGAACATGGGGAAAAATCCAATATACAGATAAGTGAGGCATATAGAACACCAAAAAGTCACAACCAACATAAATCTACACCCAGATACATAATAATTAATATATCAGACATACAACATAAAAACAGAATACTAAAAGCTGTTAGAGAAAAGACACAACTCACCTATTAAGGAGAGCCCATTAGAATCACAGTAGACTTTTCAGCACAAACCCTCAATTCAAGATGAGCTTGGAGTGAAGTATTTCAAGTGCTGAAAGAAAACAAGTTTCAACCCAAACTGATATACCCAGCAAAAATTTCATTCAAATTTAATGGAGAAACAAGATACTTCCATGACAAAGAACAACTGAAGAAATTCATGTCCACCAAACCAACCCTAGAAAGAGTATTGAAAGACATACTAGAAAGAGATAAAAATGACCACAATCCCCAGAACAACAGAAAGAAACCACCAGGTAGCACAAGCAATTAAATAAGAGGGAAAAGCAGAAAGAAAACAATTGGAACATAACATGGCAGTCGAACCAGTACATATCAGTGATATCCATAAATGTTAATGGCCTCAATTCAAGTATCAAAAGAAACAGGTTGACAGAATGGATCAAGAAACATGATCCCACAATATGCTGTGTACAAGAAACACATCTGACACAAAAGGAAACACATAGATTAAAAGTCAAAGGATGGAAAACAGTATTCCACACAACAGGAACCCAGAAAAAAGCAGAGGTAACTATTCTATTTGCAGACAATGTGGGCTTCAAACCTAAAATGATTAAAAGAAACAAAGAAGGTCAATACATACTCATAAGTGGAAAAATTCAAGAGGAAGAACTAACAATTATAAATATATATGTTCCAAACACAGAAGCACCCAGCTATGTAAGACAGATACTAATGGACATGAAAAACCAAATACACAAGAACACAATTATTACAGGGGACTTTAACAGCCCATTGTCATATACTGTCATAGCAAAAAAACTGAATGAGCACATATAAGCAACATAATGCTTCATCTCAAGCTTCTGGAAAAAGAAGAGCAAGTTAAACCCAAAGCTCATAGAAGAGAGGAGATTGTAAAGATTAGAGCAGAAATCAATGCAATTGAAACTAAAAAAATATACAAAGAATTAATGAATCAAACAGTTGTTTTTTTTAGAGAATAAACAAAATTGACAAACCTCTAGCTAAGCTTATAAAGAAAAAGAAAGAAAAAAACCCAAATTCCCCTCAATAAGGACTGAAAAGGGGGAAATTACTACAGATCCCATGGAAATTAAAAAGATCATGAATACCTACTTTGAAAATCTCTGCTCACATAGAGTAGAAAACACAGAAGAAATGGACAGATTTCTAGAAACATATGAACTACTAAAGCTCAACCAAGAAGATGTAGCAATTTTGAATAACCCAGTATCAGCTACTGAAATTGAAAATGTAATAAAAAACTTACCAACAAAGAAAAGCCCAGGTCCTGATGGATTCACGGCTGAATTCTACAAGAAATTTAGAGATGCCAATACTCCTTAAAGTCTTCAATGAAATTGGAAAGAAAACAATCTTCCCTAAATCATTCCTGGAGGCAAGTATTACTCTCATATGAAAACCAGAGAAAGACCAAACCAAAAAGAACTATAGGCCAATTTCACTTTTCAACATTGATGCAAAGATTCTCAATAAAATATTGTCAAATAGAGTGCAGCAAATCATCAAGAAGATTATACATCATGACCAAGTAGGGTTCATTCCAGGAATGCAGGGATGGTTTAACATACGCAAATCAATAAATGTGATACACCACATCAACAGAGCCAAAAACAAAAACCACATGGTCATCTCAATAGATGCAGAAAAATCTTTTGATAAAGTCCAACACATGTTCATGATAAAATCCCTTCAGAAACTCGGAATACATGTTATCTATCTCAACCTTATAAGGGTCATCTATGACAAACCAATAGCCAACATTATATTAAATGGACAAAAACTGAAAGCTTTCACTTTAAAATCAGGAACAAGACAAGGATGTCCATTATCACCACTCCTTTTCAATATTGTCCTGGAAACACTAGCCAGGGCAATCAGACAAGAGAAAGAAATAAAAGGAATAAAGATAGGAAATGAAGAAGTTAAATTATCACTATTTGCAGATGACATGATACTCTATATAGAAGATCCAAAAAACTCCATTAAAAGAGGTAATAAACAAATTCAGTAGTGTAGCTGGATACAAAGTCAATGTTCAAAAATCAATACCATTCCTGTACATAAACAAAATACTCACCAAGAGAGAAATTATAACATAACACAATAACATCCAAATAAATGAAATACTTAGGAAACAACCTAAGAATGTAAAAGACCTATATGCTGAAAATTACACTATGCTAAAAAAGGAGATTGAAGAGGATATTAGAAAATGGAAGGATATCCTTTGCCCTTGGCTAGGAAGAGCCAACATTGTGAAAATTGCCATACTTCCAAAACTGTTTTACAGATTTAACACAATCCCAATGAAAATACCATTGACATACCTCACAGATCTAGAGAAAACACTCCTAAAATTCATTTGGAACTAGAAGAAACCTAGAATAGCAAAGGCAATTCTGGGCAATAAAGGCAAGGCAGGAGGCATCTCAATTCTTGACTTGAAACTGTACTACAAAGCCAGTGATAAAATCAGCATGGTATTGGCAAAGAAATAGACCTGAGGATCAATGGAACAGATTAGAAGATGCACGCACAACTACAAAGACACTCAACCACCTGATATTTGACAAAGGTGCTAAACATGTTCACTCGAAGAAGTTAGCCTCTTTAATAAATGGTGTTGGAAAAACTGGCTCTCCACATGCCAAACACTGAAACTAGATCCATGCCTATCACCCTGTACAAAACTAAATTCTAAGTGGATCAAAGACCTAAACATTAAAACAGAAACACTAAATCTACTGGAATATAAGGGAGGTAGAAGTCTTGGAGACATAGGGGTAGGCAGAGAATTCATGAACAAAACACAAAGTTCACGGGAACAATTCAGAGAATCAATAACTTGGATCTCATGTTATTGAAAAGTTTCTGCACTTCAAAAGAAATCACCAACAGATTGAAAAGAAAACCCACAGAAATGGAAAGAATTTTATCCAGCAACCCCTCCGACAAAGGACTTATATCAAGAACATATAAAGAACTGGAAAACATCAAGCCCCCCAAATTCAAAGACCCTCTCCAAAAATGGGCATCTGAGATGAGCACACAATTCTCAGATGAAGATATACAAATCGCACATAAATACATGAAGAAATGTTCACCATCACTGGTCATGCAAGAAACGCAAATTAAAACAACGCTGAGATTTCATCTCACCCCTGAAAGAATAGCTGCCATCAAGAAATCAACTGATAACAAATGTTGGCGAGGTTGTGTGGAAAAAGGAACATTGCTTCACTGTTGGTGGGAGTGCAGACTGGTGCAACCACTATGGAAATCAGTATGGAGAATTCTCAGAAGATTAGTATTGGAAGCTCTATTCAACCCAGCTATTCCCCTCCTGGGTACTTTCCCAGAAACACTGAAAAGTTCATAACACAGTGATATATGTGCACCCATGTTTATAGCAGCACAATTTGTAATAGCTAAATCTTGAAAACAACCAAGATGCCCATCAACTGCAGAGTGCATGAAAAGGATGTGGTATTTTTATACAATGGAATATCACTCAGCTATAAGAAGGATGATCTTGAGGCCTTCATAGGTAAATGGAGACAACTTGAGGCTATCCTTATTAGTGAAATAAATAAGAATCATATTTATAAATATCACATTGTGTCTCTAGTGTAAAAAGTAATAAGAAATGTAGGAGTAATAAAACCCAAAATGTGTAATCGCTAATGTAAAAAAGGAAAAGAAAGTGCTTTAAAGGATTTAGCTGCATGTATGTTTAAGTGTGTAAGATGGATGACCATATTACTGTTTTTGTTAGATCGTTGAGCAGAACCGTTAACAGTCTCACTGTTTGAATGTCTACTTTGTATGCTTTAATTTTGTAAGTTGAACAACTATTTCCAAGATAACAGTATGTAATTTATCAAGTAGTGATTTCTTTGTGGTTTTTTGTTCTTTTCTTTTTTTCCTTTGGCGTTCTGTATTTGTTGCTACCTTTTTTCTGTTTTTTTTCTCTTTAAATAAATAAAAAAAGAATAATTTTCTTTATGAGGTCAAGGTATCTGCTAGAAATAACAGCACTGTATACAGGGCCCTATTTCAATGAAGTAAGACAAGAAAATTATGAAAGGGTTTTAATATGGGAAAAGCAGAAGCAAAATTCTTTTTACTTCAGCTTATATAATCTTCTACCTAGATCACCAGCAAAGGGCATTTGATAAATATGATTCAACATTAATAGACAAATAGGTAGCTCAGAGAGTAAGTCTCAAATGTGTATCATGAGAAATGCAAACATTCACTAAAGGTGGTAAAAGAGGTCTTGAAAGATTGGTGGATGGATAAGATCTTATGAGTTTGATGAGATGATACAATATTGGAGGGGTGAAAAAAACACCCCAAATTTCTCTGTAATTTTAATGCAATCTCAATAAAACTCAAACTAGATTCTGCATGCATTTCAACAAGGTTTTTCATGGAAATAAATAGAAAAGGGAAAACTTTAGACTTAACACAACTTTAAAAATGGAACTGTGTCCTAGTCAAGCTGGGTTTCTTGTGAAGCTGATGGAGCTTGAGCCTCAGGACCCCTCTGTCTTGCTCCCCACTCCAGACGCTGGCAGGTACCTGTTGCCGATATATATGAATTTTGCGAAAATGTCCAAAATGAGAATCCCTATCACCTCTCTCTTTGTGCTCTAATTACTGTCACTCTTCAGCTTTTGAACGATGGTGGTGAAGCAATGGGACTCAGAATGTGAGGACGGGTACAGTGGCCATCGCTGGAGGTTTTTACTACTAGGGTTTAGTGGTTACCATGTTCACAGCAAGAGGTGATTGTGAACACTGCACATCTAGCCCAGGTTTCCCTTAGCTAGAACTCAGACACACACTGCCAGACCTTGGCAACATAGTTATAACATTTTCAGGATTCTAGAACTCATTTTGAAGAAAGATGCTAAAACCAAGGAAGATGAAATCTGTACCTTTTTAAAACTGCAATTTCAAAGAAGTTTTGAAATTATTCAGTGAAAGTTAAAATATAGAGATTCTTGATTTGGATGGGTATAAAAGATAACTTGTTTCATCATCTTTGAATTTACTTCTTAGGTAGAGAAATTGACAAAAAAATCATAATAGGAAATCAAAGCAATAAAATGAACAATAAAAATAACAGAAATCATATAAACAAGAAGAAAATGATACAAAATGTTAATTATAAAACTTATTAAATTTTTTTAATCAAAACTAACAGTTATCAATAGAAAAAGATATGTTATAAATAGAAGTAATAAGCAAGCTCATAGGTCCTTTGCCAGTTGAAGTAGTAAAGAAGAGTAAGCAGGAACACATTGGAAAGTATTCTTTTTTATTACTGATTTGAAACAATACATAGTGATCAACAAAATTAACTTAAACCTATGACTTGCCACTAAACAAGAATCTTGACATAAAACTGGTTAACAAATGTCAGCCCAAAGAATCTCAGATTCATCACAGCAGAAGAAAACTTGAAATTTTCTCAAATCTTAGAGACTCATGGATGAATGAAATTAGCTAGATGCTTTTCCAAATTTGGCCCAAATCTTGATACTTTGCCAGGCATTCCTAATAACTAGATATGGTACTGAAAGAAAAATGTTAAATACAGACAATAAGAATTCTATAGATAATAAGAATCTAAATTTGAATTAACTGTGCTACAGAAAACTTTGAATGACTTTTTTATTCTCTCTGAAGAAAATGTTACAAAATTGCTGCCCTGTTAAAAGGGCAATTAAGTGTTTATAAGACCAAAACTGGGAAAAAAGCATTACTGCACTGTGTGAGTTAATTAATATAGAAATTATATTATTTTTATTGATTTGGGGATGGGTATAGTATTTGCAAACTCTTTAAAAGGTGTAATTTGCATTGATCATTTCCTCATTCTCAACAAAGATTCACTTCTTAACCTATTTTTCTAACAGTAATTACTATAATTTGGTATTCCTTTTTTAAAATGAGAGACCTCCAAATTATATCAGGTTTAGATATCAAAGTAGTTATAAAGCTAGAGGTTTTTAAACAATGCTATGCTGGTTTTGGATGATACCAGGCAGAAGCAAACTTTTGTTTATGAAGATAATAAATATTTTCATCTTAGTGGGTGCCAGGGTTTCTGTGGCAACTCCCTGATTCTATAGAGGAATTCCCATAGGCGATAGGTAACCAGTCAAAGTGGCTTCTTTCCAGTAAAACTTTACTTATACACATTAACATTTTAATTTCAGATATTTTTATGTGTTATGAAATATTTTTCTATTAACTCCAAAAATTCCTCACTGACTGGCCATGTGTTTGACCAGATTTGAGCTGTGGGCTGTAATTTGCCATTGCTAGAGTAGATAACTGTATCAGCAGAATATAGGAGGGAGGCCTGTGAGTAGATGGTATAGATTTCTTGTATAATAGATTTAACATCTTTAAATCAATGGGAAAAGGATGAATGGTTCAATAGGCTGGTGACAATTGACTAACCATTTTGAAATAAAAACCCTCCATAAAGATAAATTTTAGACTGATGAAAAATTTAATAACACAATTTTTAAAATATTAGAAGGAAATGAGGCAACAGATTCATCCCTCTGCAGGGTGATTTCCTCTTTTCTCTTTCCTTTGCTGATCCTCAGCAGCCTTAGGCAGAAACCTGTCTTAACAGTCTGTAAAGGCCATTCTAAATGCAATTAGAAACAGTGACAGCAACAACAATAACAAAGCACATCAGCGTTTAAAGGAGTTAAACTGTGAATTAAACACAGAGTTAAAATGTGAGTAAAGCATTTTAGAGCTTTTATTGCAGACAAAAGATTTTGAGGCAGAAAGATGATCGGATCTGGGCTTTAGACAGCAGGCTTGTCTGGGGATGCAGAGGAGGGATTAGAAGGACCTGGTGCAGGAGCAGGCAGTCCCTGTTGGTGTTCTGATGACTCAGAAGGTGGGCTGTGGACAAGGAAGGGAGAAGTGTTTGAGGCACCCATCCCAAGGGGTGTGATGCTGTCTTGTCAGATTCACCAACGACTTGATGGTTTCATATCAACGCCCCCATCGCCCTCATAGTCACTGATTTATTTATTTATTTAAAAGAGAATAAAACCAAGCAAAATAAAACAGTACAAAGCCCATCAAAACAAACCAATGTAAGTGACACAGGCCTTCAAAACCATACAAAATCAACAATGGTTACTATAATGCCTCTTGTTGTCTTCAAAATAGCTGTAGATACCTTCAGACGCAGTAAAAATCAAACAAAACAGAACGGAATAGAAGCAATAAAAACAAAACAGTGAATGCAATAAAGGGCTTCAAAACAAGATAACAGTAACTCCAAAATGACTACCATAGTATATCTTGCTATCTTTGAAATAGCTGCCCATGCCATCAGATATAACAAAATCAAACAAAACAAAAGAATAAAACCCAAACGAACAAAGCAATGAAAGTAATACAGGACTTCAAAACAAGATAATAGGGAATTAACAATGGCTACTACCATCAGCAGGAGAGATCCCCCATAGATGCCACACTGCGTACTGTTATCCTCTGAATTGATGATCAGACCATCGGCCCTAGACCTGCAATGTCAGCGAAACACTAAACACTACAAAAATCAAATCGCATTTCACCTCAATGGCTATCATCGCAGCCTGTTTCTCCAGATCAGCCAGGTGCTTATGGGGTAGGGGATGGCTCTTCTTGTTTCCCAGCCAATGTGTCAGAAGGGGCTGGGGTTTGGCTGTCGCCTCAGTGGCAACAGCAGCCCATGCATAGCACTGGTTTGCAGGGAGGGCTTGTTTCTTGTTGACTTCTTGTTATCTCCCACTGCAGTCCATGAATGGCAGTGACTTATGGGAAAAGGTTAGAGTCTGGCTGTCCCCCTAGCAGCAGCAGCTAGTCACTGAGTTTGGATATTCTGGCTATGTATAGCCTGGCATTCTGGGCTCTATGATTTTTCATTGAGAAGCTACCAATTGGATGAAGACGCACTGGCAAAAGAAATCCCTTAAATGTGTGATGGACCTAATTAGGGGAAGAAAGAGGAGAAAAACAGAACAACAACCAGCAGAAGCCTGCAAACCTTCTTGGGTTGAGAATGGGAGCCCTGTTTTGATTCCACAGCTCCTGGGACATGCAGTCCATGTTCTTGAGAAAGTCTTTGAACTCTGGGTCAGGCAGACAGGAAAGGGTAAGCACAGATAGTGGATTAGGGCCATCTCCCACAGAAGACGCCAAGGGCCATTTAGATATCCATCATAGAAAAGAAAAGTGTTTTATTCTTCACATACTCACACTCACAGAACCACAGGCTCTCAAGATGCCATACTACAAGTGTCCTGCAAAGTAGCAGGGAACTTGTGCAGGTGAGACTCAGCCATACTTTATGGAGGCTGAAAAAAGCTTAATGCTGCCATCTCCTGACTTTATTTCCCCCAGTGATAGAAAAAGCACCCAAATTCTGTGTGTCTATTCTCTCAGAGGATTAATTTTCTCTTTCCACCAAGGCCAAATGGGGACTCTGGTTCCCTGATATAGTACTGATAAGTTAGCAGCATCAAGAAACCAGTTTTGCAGCTGGGTAGCACAACAAAACTAGCAGCCTATGCCAAACTCATGCACCAGGCTCTTTGGTGTCAGATGAACTTGACTTAGCTCCATGTTTGTCTAAAGTCTATGGATTTAGGAATCTATAATATTTGCATTTGGCCCATGCGTAGTAGGGTTTATACTCTTGGCAGACTCTAGGATCTAGTTCATTCTTTCTTATCCATGAGAATGTACACTGATCCATATGCCCACATGCCCACTCAACCACTTGCCAAATCCACACCCAAATCCCTACCCACCAGCACATACATGCACACACACAATGCACACAATCACATGGCCACTTGTCACACATACAAAACTGTAATCCCACTCACTGACAAATTTTCATTCATTTGCACTCCATGACCTCTGGTATTTAATAGCCACACATGCATGCAACTAGATTCTCCCCAACTCACCTGCACTTCCTCAACACACACACACACACACACACACACACACACACACACATTCTTTTTGTAACTCTTTACAGATCTCTCAGAATCTCTCTAAAGTGTCTTCAATTTGAAAAGTGTTTGTCTAAGCAGATGTCTATGTTTTCTCTACAACAGATCCATACATGTCAAGGAAAAGAATTATTATACTTGACAGTTTCATTTAGGCCTCTCTAAGTAGGGCTGAAATGACCATGCAAAGGCACTTCATGGGTTAAGTCCATGGATTCTGAGTTCTTTACTATCAAGAGTCTCTTTTATTATTTTCCCCAGATAGACCCATGCCTTAAAACATTTTGTCTAATGAGCAGCCAGCATGTATAACTAATAGTGTTTCCCTTTTTTATTCATCAAAGTCACACAGGCCCTCCAATTCCAATTTTAGATTAACATCTGATAACCAAAGCTACACAATGAACTCATAGGATACAGCCCAGAAGCTGAGCAACTTGACATTTTAGTTAGCCTATGCAGCCTTATCTCAGATAATATACAATTTCTGTCAAGCTTTTGGAAATATTGAAAATAGCTCAAAGAACTCCCTTATTCCCTTCATGGATCCTGGCAAGTCTAGAGACCCCAGGTTGAAAACCTCTGCACTAAACCTTTGACCATTTTTCCAGGGTGAGTAGCAATGTAAAATAGGACCAAAGGAGAAAGAAAAGGATATGATTAATTTTAGAACCTGTGTACCTTCTGGGAGGTAGTTAGGCTGGCTGAAAAATCTGTACTGGATTTTTCTTGAATAATCTATAAAAGCTCCCACACTGCGTGGGAATGTACTCACCAGGCTTTTATATGATGCTAGCTTCAAGAAACTTGCCCCCATTCAAGTAGAGGGAGAATAATTGTCTGATTTCTGTCCCATGAGCAAAGGAAGATGCTCAGAGTCCTGGATGCTTCTATTGTTGGTAAGAGATAGGGGACAAATACTTGGGCTCAAGTCAAGCAAGACATATAAAGAGGGACAAGGAGAAGCTTACACGGAATGTCACCACTCAAACTGAGAAACAGCAAAGGAAAAAAAGACCTTTCTCTTCCATTTTCCCTTTTGTTCCATTCATATCCTCCAAAGATTGGATGCCGTCCATCTGTGTTGGAGAGGACAAGCTTCTTCAGTGTGTCCACCAACTCAGATATTAATACCGTTTAAAATATCCTCATAGACAGTCTTGGCAACCATGTTTAATTGAGGCACTTGCCTACCCCACTCAAACTGACACAAGAACTGTCCCAGTCCCCAACAGTGGTGAGGACTCCAGGTGATAGAACCACCACACCACCTGATAGGATAACTCTCTCAGGTCTGGAAGTCGGTCAGTGCTTCCAGGGCTTAAACTGCCTTCATGAAATGAGCCTGTCAGCTCCCCATCTTCTACCAAGGCATCTCCTTTACTCTTGGAATCTTGGAGTCCACGGGGGTCTCAAGACTCCACATTTTTGAAAGAGGGATTCACAGTGCATTTTAATATTGTTGGCATGAGAGGAAGGCAGGGAAAGGCTGTTAACTTTTGACCATGCATCTCTGAATCACTTATTTGTTATAAACATGTGCCTTTGGAATAGAATGTTTTAAATTAAAAGAGCATTTTTTCTAATAAGAAATTTCTTTTCTGGTTCCAATCATATATTAAGCACAAAGTTTCAACCAGTTCTTTAAATCTAGTTGAATTTCACTTTTCTTTTTTATAAGATGGGAGCATGAGTGCTCACCTTCCTGTGCTCAAAGAGGGACACATAAAGATTATAAAGATTATAGACACATTGTTACTATTGGGGACCAAAAATGGCAGCATTGTAAGGAACATGACCACCTTGCTTCTGCTTCCTTTTGCTGATTGTTTCAATCATCTTTGCTACTTTTCTGTAACCATAGTTCTGTTTTCATTGATTCCACAAGGATTTACGTTTTATCTGGAAGGCTCTAGCAAAGATTAGAATGGTGAGAGGTCACCCTACCACTCTTAAGTTACATTCATTCTGATTGGAGGGACCCAGAGGAAAGACAACACTTCAAAAAATAGAAATTGTGACACAGAAGCTTTTACACAGCATGACTCTAACAGGAAGGGCTCTCAACTCTTTTGCAGTTTTGATCAACATCTGGCTGCTGATGGGCAGTGGTCATTCCTTTTGGGAGAAATGAACTTTACAAAAAAAAGAAAAAAGAAAACATATTGATCCAGAATGCAGAGACAGGGAATTAACTCAAGTAAGTTTTGAATACTGTCATGTGACTATATACCCTCAGATTAAAGAGAAAAAGAACTGTAAACAAATACTTAACTGTAGTTAGTAGATCTGTTTACTTACAGGACTGGCTAGCAATCCCCAAAGCTACATTAAATGTACTTGTGGTTGCGCAAATATGAAAAATATATTGTGGATAGTGAGAGCTAGAGTTCTCAATGTCTCAGTGTCTGAGAAAGGAGTCAAAAATACAGAAATGGAGAAGGCTACTATAAATCCCATGGTAGATTAGAATTGGAAGAATCAACATGAAAGCATGGCTTTTAATGTACATAGATACATTTTGAGAGATAAATAGACAGATAGACAGACAGATAGATAGATATAGATGATCAAGATATAGATGGTAGATCAGTAGAGGAATCTATCTATCTATCTATCTATCTATCTATCTATCTATCTATCTATCTATCTAATGTGTTGTTTTTTGGCTTTTTTTGAGATAGAACCTGATAGCAACGATCACATAAACTATCCAGATTTCAATTTCTAAATATTATTGTCCAACAAATTCTAAGAGTCAAAAAAGGGAAGGAGTGGACACTCCCTTGGACACTTCAAAAAGAATGCAGGCCTTTTGACACCTGGATTTTAGCCCTTTGAGATCCATTTGTATTTTTGGCCTCCAGAACTATAACACCACACATTTATGTTAAGTCACTAAGTTTGTAATAATTTGTAAAGATAGCAATAGGAAACATGCAAGGATATATGTAAATACACTTAAATACACATAATCGATGGAGAAGAAAAAGCTTTTCCTTTTAGTAGAACTGTACCTAATAAATGAAAAGAGAATGATGAAATTAGAAAATTACCATTTGGCAACCACTACAGTAATAATTTTTTCAGGCAAGATTCGTAAATGGATGCTGAATTTAATGAAGCAAACATTGATGAGAAACAGTTTCTCTGCATAGCCTCAGAGCACCTCTTCATAAAGCCATTATAAATTAGGAAAAGAAAAATTGTGGCTTTGCAATGGAGGATGTAAGTATCCACCACTTTATCCAGGTGATCAAAATGGGTATCATGAAGGCTGAGACAAATAGTGCTCACATCTCTCCTGATAGGATACACTGAGGACACAGTGTTGTTCCTGGCTTATTCTACTACACATGTACACCTTAAATCCAGTGATAATGAATAATTAGATGCACATAATTTGAGGCAGCCACTCTTGTAAGAATTAGCCCATGCTTTTCAGGAATATCAGGATCATGCAGGACAAAGGCTGAGGGACTACTTCAGATTAAAACAGACTAAAAAGACATAACCAATAAATGCAACATGGAGTCTTTGGTTGGATTCTGAATCAGGTTTTTTTCTCTTTTGCCACAAACGACACTAGCGAAATCATGAGTAAAATGTGACCAAAATCTGTATTAGATAATAATATTCCATTAAATTTCATGCTGGTTTTGAGAATTGTACTGTGGTTATATAAGAGAATGCTTTTGTTTTTATGAAATACATACAGAAGTATTTAGACACTGAGGGGCCTCAAGTCTACAAATTACTCACAAATGTTTAAATGAATATAAAGATATTGGGAGGATGATAAAGTCAATATGGTAATAAGAATTTGGGAAATCATGTAAAAATTATATGTACTGCTTCTTAGTCTGACATTTTTTCAGAAAAAAAAGGTTTCTTGAAAGGTAAGGGAATGAGTTGAAAATTCTTTGTTCAAGAAGATAATTTATCACTCAATTAGTGGATTTCCAGAACATTCTCAGCCAGAGGAAGTGAGAAAAGTATGGCCTGGTGATGTGGAGGAAGCCAGAACAGAGATGTGCATGAGCACTGAGATTCAGACTTGTCACTGTGATATACTGAGGGCCAGTTGATGACAGATGGTATTCACTGAATGTAGACAAGAAGGCCGACAGGCAGGAAGTGTGGGCAGGGACACATGGGCACACTGTGGCCACTCCCATCTCTGGGTTCCATCCCAAGCATTTTGTGCAAGGACTTAGTCTGGCCTCAGAAGTTATCCGTTACTTTCAGCTTTGGCTCCCCTGAAGCTTTCCAGTGGCTAGTCCTTCCCCTGAAATTTGTTCCACCTGCTCTGTGACATCAGAGTCCTCTTGAAGCCAGGAGGGGCCAGTAACTTCTCATCAACTGACAATGAATAATGTCATCATCCCTTATTGAGCTTCTAACTCAAGGTGTCAAATAGAAAAGCTTTTAGGGAGGTTTGAAGAGAGCACAGTGGAAATCTTCAGCCTGGAGCTTTCATGCAGTATGGTCAAAAGATCAACGAAGAACTGAGGCGGTGTGAGACCAAACAGAGCCTAGACTTGCTTACTCAGAAAACTGCCTGAAATAGCATGACTTAATTCCAAGTCAAATATGCATCTATTCAGTTATTGACTGCTCAGCAATTCAGCAACTGTCCACCAAGTTCCCCAGCAAGTAGACGGGTAGCACATTTACTGAGGGCTTACTATGCACCAGAGCTGAGCAAGGTGATGTATTAGAACAGTATTTCCTCTTCTCCTGTCCTCTAGCTTTCGGTTTCATGAATTCATTGAAAACATACTATGGTCTGGGCCTTTTGCTAAAATCTTCACGTTCTTTCTCTTTCGGACCAGGACACTAGTGAGAGTCAAAAATATTGCTAGACTTTTACAGATCAAAAAACTAGTAAGAGGTCAAGGTTTTCTCTAGGACCTACTGCAATTTCAGTTTTGTGACTTTTAAAATAATGGCTGAGAGTGTTCTGGAAACTCACTAATCGGGTGGTATGCTAGAAACTTAAAGCCACTAAAGGTCATCTCATTTTCTTTCCAAATTGAGAGCATAGTGGGTAAAGTGCCTGCATCACACAGCTAGAATTTACATAATTTACACACCAAGGATTTACAGAATTAGGGAGCTTTTTTGATCTCTTTTTGGTCTTTTCCTGGCATTTTCTGGAAGGGGTGACTGATCAGATCCTCAAAAGCAAATGAGATCATTAAAGGAATCATTGTAATGTTCAGACATCTTTTTCTACTCAAGCAAATCCAAAACAAAATAATATCAGGTGTTTACTATCTGCCAAAATCTGGAATAGTCACTGGGACACAAAGGTGAATAAAACTGTGTCTTCCAATTTTTCCCACTGAGCTGAGGAGGTAGGTCTGTCTATCAATCAAAGTGTGAAAAGAGCTAACTAGTAGGGATACAGTAAAATGTGCTATGGAAAGATTATTCTAAATAAGAGCTTTATAACACAGCAAAAATATTAAGAAATATCTATGCTGTGGGATAGATTAGGAACACCCATTAACAGCTAATATATTCAAGCACACACACATAGAGCAAGCAATGTACAGTGTAAAATAAATTTAAAATGTAACTGTGGTGTTAATGGCAGATGGCATGCTTAATACATCAAGAGAGAAAACTTTACCCAGGATTTTGTTTTCTGATTCTTAATGGAATCAACCTCTTCTTTTTCTTCCAGTTTTTCCTCTTCTTTCTCCTCCTCTTCATCATTCAATTCCTTGTTTCTGTGTCTCTCACTGATTGGTCTCTTGTGCCATTCTGTGTCATATTGGTCTTTTTTATTTGCCTCTTGCAGAATCAAAATAGTAAGAGCTGAAAGCTCTCCTTCTGTACATTATTGCTCAGTGTTTGAGGTATTATTATTTCTATTCCGGGGATTCCTGTAGGGCTTGAGCTTCAAATCTACTTATTTTCTTTAAAGAATCCATGACAGCATAGAGCAGATGCTGAAAAAGATCAACAAAAGACACATATATCTGCTACTCTGTAAATTGCTCTTTGGTAAGATGTATCAGTAACTGCTATGGAGACTATCTGGGCCATGATGATCCCAGAAGAAAGCTATTTAGATCCCATTTAGTATATAACTGTGTGAAAACTTGATGCTACCTCATATTAAGGAAAAATTTGCCATGAATTATATGGATATGAGCAATACTTATTAATTCCTTAGAATATTCTAAATTCTGTGTTAATCATTTTACCCATATTATAATATTCATCCTCATAACAATACTATGAACTTTTGTTTTTATCTTCTTTCAGATAAGAAGGCTGATATTTAGCAAATTATTAGTCACACAGCTGATCAGTGTCAGTTTGGATTAGAATCCAGGTAGATCAGGCTGAAACTTCAGGTTCATTTCACTGCAACCATAGTAACTATTGGAAGTCTGGGGTAGGGCCTGGATTTGTATTTTAAGTATTCAAAATGATTCTATGGTCTAATCCCAACTGTCTTCAAATTGCTTCCTGATTGATGGTCACAGATAATGATGCCAAATCTAAACACAACAACCAAATGCAGTCTGACCCAGCAATTACTATGTGTGAGATTCCTTCTGGCTTTGCGGATATACAAATCTGATAGCATCTTCCCATCAAGGAATGTTTTCCCCCAAGGTAAGATGTGAACAGAACCGAAGGTAAAAGTAATAAGAGCTCTAAATGTTAGCTTATTTTGTCAGAAGTTATTTCACAAAGCTGTGCGTGATTCATTGACAAATAAAATGCAAGAATGCTACTTCCCAGAAGAATTCAAAAGAAAAGCAGTACATTCAGACTAGGAATTCTGGGAGGATCCAAGTGTGAGGTGAGAAGTTAGTGGACAAGATTTGAAGTAGGGGACCATATGATGGATAAAGACATTGTGAATTGTGACCCCAGTAAAGTTCTGGGCCACACATGGATGAGTCTTTGCAAGATGTCACATCCAAATAAACATGCTTTATCCACCCAAGCTAACTAAGTAATTCTTACCTTATAAGATTTGAAGAACATTCAAGGGGAACAAGACTCAAAGCGATTCTTTGTATTCAGGTGACCAGTTGTCCCAGTTTTTCCCAAACTAACATCTGGAGCTATTAGACTTAACCCCAAGAAAGTACTGGGCAAACTGGGACCATGTGATCATTCTCCTTGAAAGACTTTAATCCCTTGTGACTGAAAGGACATGAAGAGGATTCTGTGAGTGGCAGAATCCAGCTCATTGACAGCACCAGAAATGAGCTGTGCTTCTGAAATGTTTGTGCAGACTCCATGCAATCATAGCCTTGAAGCCCACAGAGAGCTTCCATTGTAGTCTGTAGAAGAGTCACTAAGTGCATCTTAGAAGCCTGTTCAAAACAAGAGTGCTTCTCTTACTGGTGTATGAGAAAGAAGTAGTTTTGACAATGGTTTTGTAAAGTAGTGGGAACAAATACATTGCAGTGTCCATGAAGCAGCAAGAATTTCAATTTCAGCAAAGAAATTTCAATTTCCTTTCATTCCTTAGGCACACCTAAGTTCAGGAGTTCTTTTATAATCCAAAGGAGGGATGAGAACTCAATAGTTTAATAGTTACTTAGCTGTTCTCCTTGGTTTTGTCAAATGGGAATTCAGAATTAACTTTAATCTTATAATCAGTACAGCATCATTTAATTTCCAGGGCTGAATTCACCTCTTCCACTCTCCTAGTTATGTAACTGTGGGTGTTACTTAATCTCTCTGAACCTTGGTGTCTTCATAAAGTGGGACTACTTCACAGGTCCACGATGTGGAATAAGTTAACATTTAAAAAGTACTTCAGACATTGCCAGACACATTATAAGCTTTATGTAAGGGTTTGCTAAACTAATTTAAAAAAGGAATTGTGCCATTTATTGTAAGGATTAGGAAAGAAATTTATATCCGTGAACTCATAGGAAAGCCATTGAATTTGTGATTGAAGGGTCACTGGTGACCTTAACGCATGTAGGAGGCAAATTGCAGTGAGTTAAGAAGCAGAGAATCATGAGCTAGAGGCTCCTTTTTTTAATATTATACACAAGGCTGTCAGAGAAAGGAAACGGAGGGCAGAAGATCCAAGTGGCCCAGAGGACACAGAGGATCCCGCAGTGCGTCTCCTACTGGGACCAAGCCTTTCTCCTCCCTGCTAGTTTTCTTTTCTATTTTCCCAGTCTTCCAAATAAACGAAACTCCAAGTGAGCTACTTCTGGTCCAAGGCCAAGTCAGCATGGAATACAGTCATGATGTCGAGCGTCTTATTTGTCTTCAGTAGTTTAAATGCTTACAAAATAGAACAAGCAATTGTAGGTTCCTTGCTGACAATTCACAAAGATTCTGATTTCAAGGTCAGACTCATCAATATCCTATTGATTCCAGATTTTTACTGACAGCAGACAGAGTAAGGGAGGTAGGGCCCTACAGCTCAATGCCCACACAAATAGGGCAGGATAGGGCAGGGCCCTGTTCAAGAAGAGGAATCCTGGGGCCGTGGACTTCAGTGAGTGTTAACCTAAAAACCTGGAGTGTTCTGGGTACACATTGCTGCCAACTGTTGAACATGTATTATATGTCGGTATTACACAGGGATGTTGATTGGACGTATATTATATAACAATTATGTGCACATATGTTTTATCCTTAACAAAAGACTCATTTTCATACAGGTAACTGACTTGCAAAGAGGTTAAATAATATTTTTATGGAGAAAATGATACACATGTGTTAGAGTTGGTATTTTTTTTTCAATCTACTATCTTCTGCGCTGCAAGATCCACAATTTCTAAAGCTTGATCTATTAATTTGTGCTAGGCTGGACACATAAGAGGGCTATTGGAAACAGGCTAAATGCATAAATCTAGTTCTTACTATTCCGATTATAGTAGGCCCATGGAGACCCACAAATCTAAATGTTTAAAAGCCCTTCAAGGGTTTTAGTTGTGCACAGAGTAAAGAAGATGTATAGTGGGAATTTGGAGTTTTCCCAAATTCCTTTTGGTTTCTCCAAGTTCATAATGAAGAAAGGAGCCACATTAGCTCTTGTTTATCACCCTTTCCTTCTCCACTTCAGAGAGGAGCAGACATAGCTACGGGGAGGAGGAAAGGGAACTTTGAGACCTGTGCTTCCCTACACACCTATTATTTTCAGGTTTTAAAAGCAAGTAAGATTCTGGGGGCAAAAATGGCTGAACTCAAGCCAAGGATGAGCCTAGGGAGAAGCAGAAGCTTCTTGTGGGTGGCAAAAGGGAGCTTGAATTTTCCCAGGAGACTGGAAATCTGGATTCTGGTTATAGCTCCAGCTATGGGCCCTTGGGCAACTATTTACACCCTGAACCTCATTCACTGACTGCACAGTGAAGGGGCAAGATTAGATGATCACAAATGTCCTTGTCCTACTGCCCTTCTAGGATGGCATTAGCTGTTGATTCCAAGGTTCTCAGTCAGCAAGAAGGGCTGGGACTCTCTCCTGCTCAGCCTAAGGAGACAGAGAAAGAGAAGGGGGAGTCCGTGGAGGAAGGAAAACAATCAGCCTCTGTTCCCATAGGAAGACCTTGTCTGGTGTGGGCAGATCAGAGGCTTCAGGGAGGGTGGGGGTGGGACTGGGGTGATGAAGGATCAACCAGCTGATATTTCTCTGGCGACAGAACTCTTCAGAGCTAAAGCAGAGTAATTGAACTTAATGTCAAACACAAAACTAGTCCATAAATTCAGGTGCTGTCTATTGGAAATTTCAGAAGGGCTCTGCTTGCCTTAATCTTATCTCTACCAGACAGTTACTGTGTTCTTGATGTAATTAGAGAGATAAAACAATGTGGCACAACTGCTGGTTTCTATCATGGTATCGCTGCTGTTGACTTAAATGACAAGGTAATAATTTTATAAGAGGCCCTTTATTTTTATTTCTTTTTCCAATATAGATAGGTGTTTTCCAAATGGTGGGGGAATGTATTTTTTCAGATAAGTTCACCAGACACCATATGCAAGAGCTACTTACATTCATCGTTGTTTAGCTGAGTTCTTACATCTCCCATGGGATGACTGAGATTGTTTTTAGTAGTAAAAATAATAGGACCATCTAGGGATTCCCAGAGCTTTAGCACATTTCCCACAGAGCTAGCAGATTTATGCATCCTTCAGAATTAACCCTGGAGGGATCAAGGCTGCCTTTTCCACCTGAAGTTATGCGGACATGTTTCCCAACTCTTCTGTGAGAAAGACTTAATTTGCCTAGACCCCATGCCCATGAGGGAACTGTCCAGGTGAATTTGTCAGAAGACAGACACTTCTGACCTTTGGGGTTAAACCCAAATAATCTAGAAAACAGTATCCCTAGTCAGTGAGGGATGGAGATTGATGATCAAAAGTAAGTTTAGTCTGAAACCAAAAAGGCATTCTCAGTCCAAGGACAAACTCAAACCATCTTTGGAAATGCAGTGAGCCCAAAGTCCAAGGCTGGGTCCAATTTGCACTTCTCTAGGAAGAAGTTTTGGTGGGATCCTACATTCCAACTGGAACAGTCACAGGTACATGGTGACAGAGCTTTAGAGCTGAGTCTTCATCACCCACAAGGTAATACATTTTCCTGTCAAGAATAAACTTGAGTGTAGGCATCCAAGGTTTAATTATTTGCAGATATGACTGGGCAAGGCTCTGTGGACGGTGTATGGCTGCTGTGTGTTTCCAGGAGAGACTTTTCTTCCACTCCTGTGCAGCCTGATGTGTGGAGTGCTGGGGTTGTGTCACATGGCCTAGGGACAGGAGTAGTCAAGTTTTCTTTTGTTCAACCTTCCTTTATTTTAACCTTGGGAGAGTTTCCAGTCTTGCTCCATATGGCTGGTTTGCTGCTTTTCCACGTCTCAAGAGAGCTGGCAAGAAGGACTTTTAACATGCCAGGGAAATATGAAAAAAATGAACAAAATTTGCAGAGGGCAAGGGATGACTGGTGAGCCAGCTTTGAGGGTTCGAGAGGAAATGACTCTCCTGAACAGTAGGGTAACCTATTGATCTGCCCCACTGCACAGACTTATGAACTAGGAAAAAGGTTTTTCATGAAAAAAGGAGCAAAAGTCTCATGAAACTCATTAACAGGAATAAAAGTAGCCATCAGGAAGTGAACATGCCCCCAGTAACCGTCTTTCACAGACAGTTAAGATTTACTGTGAAGAGCAAGGTTTTTACAAACTTTGTAAGATTTTAGGATCATATCTTCTCTTGTTGAGTTTCTAAATTGAGACAGCTGTAAAACTCTTATAACAAGAAAGATTCATAGCCTTGTCTTTTAGAGCAAGGAAAATGTGGAGAGTCAAGGGTGTTATGTAGTGCTCTGTGACCTGCTCCAGGATCAGAGTGAAAAGTCCCAGAAAAGGG
>PVJX010020208.1:0-33646 GCA_004027295.1 Dolichotis patagonum | reverse complement strand
AAAACTTAAATTCAAACTTAATGGAGAAACAAGATCTACTTCCCTGACAAAGAGGCCAAGGAGGGAAGAGGAAGCAACAGGAGAAAAGAGGAGAGGAGAGGAGAGGAGAGGAGAGGAGAGGAGAGGAGAGGAGAGGAGAGGAGATATAAGGAAAGGCAAGAATTGAGGAAAAGGGCCATTGGTTTAACTAACTGGAGATCAAATCATTTGAACATCAAAGATATTACTGCCATGCAATACAACGAAGAAAAGTGAGGAGAAATTTCATGGTGAAAAAAGTGTAAAGGTCAAATGTTGCAATTCATTTAAGGAAGTGAATAGATCACTTTACTAATGGAACTTGAGATAGTAAGATAACTAGTGGAGTACCTTTGGAAGATCACTGGCAAAGTATTTTTACTTTTGATTTTGCTTGAACTGAGAAGATGGGGGTAGATTCATCAACAAGCCACATGCATGAAAAATTGAAAATGTGGGACATAAACAACAGAAAGAAGCTATAACTGAACACAAGTGCAAATTTCTTGAAGCATCTGCATTCCCCAGGCTGTTGCACAGCTGACCACAGTCTGCTTCTTGGCTGTGTGTATGTTACAGTGAAGATCAGGACTCTCCAGGTTAGTTCTGTCTTTTGAACTGATCAGTGTTCAGGTTTTATGTGCTTTTCTCTGGCTTCATTGTGGTTTATTTACACCAAACTATGTGGAAATCTAGTTGTAAATGTAATAGTATGGAACGGTGATAAAGCCTTTCAGTTGTATTTGGGTCATGGAGTTTCTATCCTCATGAGAGTAATGTAATTACTGAGAGTCAGTTACGCCAAAGTAGTTTATTATAAAACATCTAGCTCTTTTTTTACCCTTTCTCTCATGGATGTACCAGCTGTCTCCTGCTTTCTACCGTGATGAGCCAAAGCACTGCAAATGGCAAACCAATATTGAACATTACAGCTTCCAGGAACATAAGAAAAGTAAGCCTCATTTATTTATAAATAATCAGGTCTCTGGTATTTTGTTATAGTAACAGAAAAAGGACTAAGATAGTTTAGTATTTAAACTTACATTTTCTACAATGACTATCACCACTAAGTGTCTAAAACTGAACCTATCACTTTTTTATATTCTGGTTTCCCATTATATTTTCTATTTCTTTATATAGGAAAACTGGATCACCTTATTTTTTTTCTCCCTAAGTAACCTATGGATATCAAAGTCTATGTACTTTTAGACTCTTAATTATTTCTGTAGTTTTATGTATCTTGTCTAGATAAGACTTCCACCCTTGGCAAGTGCAAAATCATGAGTTTAATTCCTGATAACAAAAGAAAAAAAAAAGACTTCCATCATTTTTTAAATTGACAACTACTCTAGCTTCTAGCTTCCAATTTTTTTCTTTCTTCCCGTCACATTGACATATGTGACCAATTTGATTTAAAGCAGACAAAGGTAGTCTTCAAACACTTCATTACCCCCAAACCAGCTTCTCAGACATATTTAAATAATGTTAAATGCCATGAGGATGAATTACAATATTATATTACATATATGCTGCCTAACTCTCTAATAGTATTTTCTGCCACTGAACTCAAAATTTATATTTTAGAAGTACAAAATACTGGACATGTTTTCCTATGTTTTATTTGTTAACATCTGAAATTTGACATTAGATTATCTTATTTAAAATTCCTTTATATATGATCATCTTTTAAATGTCTTATTTCCTGTTAGCTTTTCAAGTTTAATCTTTGGAATATCTTCTCTTTAGAAATGCCACCCATCACTTCAACTTGGACAACATCTTAAATTTTCAGAGAATAGTGACTTTTAATATCTACAGTACTTCTTTGGAAAGATTTTATTTAATTTATTTCTCTAAATTTTATTGCTTATCACCTAAGATGTGAGCTTTGTGGGAATAATGACTGCATCATATTCAACTTTGAAATTATTTCCAGGATCTAAAACAGTATTGGCACAAAGTAGATGCTCAATAAATATTTGAATTAGTCTTATTCAGAAATTTAGTGTCCATATATACTACAAGCTTTACATATTGTATGCTAACACGGAAAGAAAGAGACAGAGAGAATTTATGTTAAGCATCAGTAAAAACCAATAAAAATCAATTTAGTATTATCAATTAAGAAAATATATTTTCCAAGGAACATTCAACTGATATTTCTTTCTGATTATTTCAAAGGCAATAAAATAGAAAAAGAGATGGAAAGGGGGTGGGTAGAAGAAGATGACATAAAACATTTAAGATGTGTTATATACATGTACCAACTCGCCAATGTGAATGTAATCATTTCCTACTGTAGACATGTACTAATAAAGATAAATAAAAGGCAAATTAAATGATAGGTTTAAACAATTTAAATGTTAGAGATAAATTTTTAAAGACATTCAAATACTTTACTATAACTCAACTTTTCTAGCTACTATTCATTTTCTATCAAAGAAAAGTGATGGAAAGTATATGCAGTATATAATAAAAAGCAGAAATTATCACTGTCTACACATAAAAATAAGTGGATTCCATTGTCTGTGGAAATCATGTAAGACTTCACTGCATTCATGTATGTTCTTTGACCAGAAGTTAGACAAAAGAAGGCCAGGGGGTTAGAAGAGTAGGGGCAAACATAGTCAAGAGAAGATCATGGTAGAGAGAACTATGTCCTATTTCCTGTTGAAATGATGTTCTCTTCCAAAGAGATTGCTTTTTAGATTTCAAGGCTTTATTAAAAAGTACAAAATTTCAAATCCACAGCTTATTTTTTCCTAAAAGTTAAAGTATATTAAATAAACATTTCATGATAAGACTTAATGAGTCATAATGGTATATTTTACTCTTTGTTCAGGAAATTTCTTTATACATCTGAATGTCTAAAACATTGTATCCCCCATCCTGAATGAAATATGAATTCCAAAATTTCATTATCGCTTTGGAGGTGTGATCTTTCTCAGCTATCTTACGATATTCAAAATCACATGGTTGAAAATGGAAAAGATAGCAAAATTAGAACAACTTCATATCGTATGAGAAATATAGGTCCCTGTCTCAAAGTGTTTTCATTTGAAGGAAGAGTCAGAATTTCTGTGGTTTAAATTGAACATAACGGTGTTACATAACATGGGGGAAAAAGTACAGAGAGACTGGGATTTCAGTAAAAGCTGTTTATCAGTACTCAGTTGTGGTTCTAATTTACTCTCCTGAGAGTCTCCATGGTAGTACTTTTATACAATCCTTTATAGGTTTTTAAATAACATTATTATACCCTTACTTTCACATCATAGGTTAGATATTCGAAAAGCTGGCCCTGTACAATTTGACCCACTTCTCTAAAGGCTTTTTAACGTAAATCAAAATCCATTTACCCAGCCAAGGTTACTATTCTGATAACAATAGCTGCCAGTTGGCTTACCAGTTCTATGATTTGCACAGGCATCTCCATCAAGTCCAGATGAACCTGGGAAACCAGATTTAATTCTCACTTCAGAGAAGGTGTTATGGATTAATATTGCCCATTGCTGTAGGATTGTCACAATTATGGCTTTTATATTTGTTTGACCCTAACAGAGACATCAATGTGAAGGATCATTGAATTTCTTGGTTTCCTTTTATAAAATCAAAGTTTAAATAATCTCTTCAATGATGCTTAATATTATTTTTCACATTTATAACATCAAAATGTCTTAATATATATAAAGCTATTTTACAAGGTTTGATTAACATATAGATATGAAAATATATAGCGTTAATTGTAATATAATTGATGCTGGAAAAGCTTTCACAGAAAAATAAAGAAGTGTTATATAGCTTACTCTCATTACTCTAGCTTCACCAATTATTCCTCAGATAATTGTACTCCTAAATATTCTAAAATTGTAAAGTTTATCATGTGTACTTTATTAATATATTAAATTAAATCTCTCAAACTAAGGATATGAAGGTGATTCCAAATGTCTAATTTAAAAAAAAAACTAGTGTATTATTATATTTGGAGTGGCATTATTTGTGCCATTTATCTTTTAAAAACAATGATGTGAAAGAGAATATGAAGCCATTATAGACTGACATTCTGGTTTGGTATTTCATTATTTTTTAATGTTATGTTAAGAATGGCCAGCCACATTTACCCTTTCTGTAGTCCTCGTCAATAATTCACAATGACCTGAGTGGCACTGAGGAATGGAGCGTAGCTGTTCATTTGGAGGGTTAAGTGCAATTGAACTTTGTCCAAAACAGTATGTTCAATTATGTTCAATTGCATTTTTATAGGAAAAAATGTAGCTTCATTTTCAAAAACAAATGCTTAATACAATACACAGAATTTTCAGAAACTAAACAGCTTAGATGTCCAACAGGAAAACTCAGTCGTGTGCCATTTAACTGTAGGTTGCTCTTGTTATAGCCATTGTGAAGCTGCATATCAACATTGCTATTCTGGTAATGATACCACGGTGACTAGAACAATAGTTTCAAATAACAAACAAAATGAAGCTAATTATGCCATGTTTTATATAGAGTCTTGTTTCTCGCTTTAATATTTATGAAAATACCAATAGTTTTTTTATGAAAATAATCACTAAATCAATACTTTAGTAAACAAATTTAAAATCTATAAAATATATTTTCTTCATGATTAATGGCTAGAATACAAACAATAAAAACTTCCCATATTCCTTTCACTGTAGTAAGCATTTCAGAAATGTTAGAAATACAAAATATGTGGCCCTTGTGATACCAGCAATTCATATTTTTTAAATCATACTTTCATATTTTAGATATTGTAATACACTACAGTTTATTGGATTAAAGTGGAAATCTATAAATAAACATAATGTATGAAAAATTACTAATTTTCTTTCAGATTTTTCCAAGATAGACATTCCTGGAAAGGTAACTATATTATAGATTAAATAGCTATCAGATGTCAAACACAATCTTTTATATAGAAAAGCTTCCTAACAAATTTTTAAGAATTAAAGTTCATTTATCAATAATGTAACATAAAATTAATATTAGAAATGCAAAATTGAATGAGATGGCAGTATTTTCATATTTGAAAGTGTGATGTTATTAAATTCCTAAAACACAACCCACAGTAGCATATTTATGAATTATAAGCAATATTTGAGGTGATATAGAAGAAAACATCACAACAGGACTCTCATTTCTTTGAGTGGATATATTCTGAGCCAACCAAAAGAATCAAAGTGCATAAAAGAACAAGTGGTAGAAATGGGCATAGCATGCACCTGTAACTATACCACTTGTGAGGCTTAGGCAAAAGGAACATTGCAAGTTGCAGGCCAGCCTGGCAACTACAAAGCAAATTCAAGGCCAGCCTGAACCACTTAGCAAAACTCTGTCTCAAAAAAATCAAATGTGTGCTGAGTACATAGCTCAGTGGCACAGCTCCTGCCTGGAAAGTGCGAGGTCATGTGTTGAATTCTCAGAACAATGAAAGAAAGAAAGAAAGAAAGAAAGAAAGAAGAAAGAAAGAAAGAAAGAAAGAAAGAGAGAGAGAAAGAGAGAAAGAAAGAAAGAGGAAAAGACAAAAAAAGAAGGGGAAAGAAAAGAAAAGAAAGAAATGAAATCAAGTGGTAAAATAACTGAAATAAGTATGAAAACTTTTACCCAACATCAATCCAAATTGCTTACAATGCCCTCATTGAAATATGTTAACTGAAAAAAAAGTATATTAACTGCAGAATACAGGAATTATAAAAAAAAATTAAAGATTATGTGGCAGTGAACAAATAGACATTGTTTCAACCCTGAACATACAGCAATTCAAAAGTAACGTGGAGCATTAATATCAACGTGCATCTTTCCCCCAAAAATCATTTCTATATTTTTAACAGACATGCGTTATAGATTTTTAACCTGTAGCAGGAATATTTGTCTCAGTAGAATGACAGTTCTAAAATTGAAATTGCTTTAACAATCATCAACTTATATTGCAATATTTGTAACAATTAGATAAAGGCACTCTTTTCAGACGAGTTGAATTACCAAATCTGCCAACTGTGCTTTTCCTTTCATATCCTCATTGATCTGAAAGCACCTTTGAAAAATCCACCTAGAATTAATGTTAGGGTTTTATTGCACTAAAGGGCAATTTAATCTTGTTTCCTGGACCAGAGAAGTATAATTGCATTCACTTATCCATCAATACAAGACTAAGACTTGATATTGATGATTCTGCTTGAATTTGTTTATTTCCAGAGGGAAAATCTAATGATTTATTCACTACAGGAAATATACAATTTGTTTCTTGATATGTATTTTACCTTATGTGTGTGTGAAATATCCACATAATGAAATATATTATTTGTTATTCATACTGTGCATTGTTTGAAAGCATAATAAAATATGTAAATAAATGGGAAAAAGGTACACAAAATTTTTTGAAACAATATATAGAAAGCAACAAAAAAAGTTAACATAAATCACCCAGATGTTTCTTTCTTTCTTTCTTTCTTTCTTTCTTTCTTTCTTTCTTTCTTTCTTTCTTTCTTTCTTTCTTTCTTTCCTTCCTTCCTTCCTTCCTTCCTTCCTTCTTTCTATCTCTTTCCTTTTTTGTTCTTTCTTTCTTTCTTTCTTTCTTTTTTTCTTTCTTTCTTTCTTCTTTCTTATTTTAAAGAGAGAAAATGATAAAAGGAATGAAACAAAATTTCATTATAAGATAATAGGAGAGTAATAATGGTTACTACATTGTGTATTGTTATCTTCTAAGAAGTTGCTTAGAGTATGAGATTTAAGCATGAAAATTTAACAAAAAAAGATTGGCACAAAGTTTTCTTTTCAATGAACTAAGAGAAATTAGTAATATAGTTATCTTAACTATCATATATATTATACATACATACTCATAAATGAAATAAATTAGTTTCTTCATTTTTAAAAGGAGAAAATAACAACATTTAGCGAAGAAGTTAATTGTGATGATTAAATATGTATGCCTTGCAAACACATACACACGAAAGCACACACATGCACACATCCAGTGGAGTAATGGCTAGCATAAAGTACCTGATAAATGCTGGTTAGTAATAATGGTAAATATATCTGTTAGCAGATGGTAGTAGTTTAACGTAAGCAGAAATAGAATATGTTTAGATGATGTTGTTGCTAAATGTGATACAAACAATTATTTCACACCAAGCAAACTAAACATACAGTGAGAATGGGTCAAGAAATAAGCTCCAACAATATGCTATGTACCAGAAACATATTTAACTCAAGAAAAAATTTACAGACTGAAAATCAAAAGATGGAAATACATCATGCAACATGAACCCAGGAAAAAGTGGTAGCTATTCTATTTGCAGACAAAATGAACTTAAAGGCAAGACACAAAGATCACTATGTATTTGTTAAGGGAAAACTCCAAGAGGAAAAGATAACAATTTTAAGTATATGTGGGTGAAAATACCAGTGTACCAAACTATATAACATTATAGTTATAACATATATTAACAAGCATAAAAAATGAAATAAACAATAACACAGTTGTAATGAGGGATCTCAGTACTCCAAGGTCACAGATAGGTTTATTAGACAAAAAATCAACAAAAATATCAGAATTAAACCAAACTTGTGAATGAATGGATTCTGTAGAGTATTCCACTCTACAACATCGAATATATATTCTTAGCTGCTCGTGGGACATTCTCCTAAATAGACCACCTTCTACTTCACAGAATATGCTTAAATAAATGCAAAGAAATTAAAATTATTCCATGTATATTATTAGAATATAGTGCAATGAGATTGGAAATCAATGCAAAATAAACCACAAAAACTTCACATACACACTGAAATTGTCATGAAAATCCAGTGGGTCAAAGATAAATTTAAAAAAGGAATTAGGTAGTTTCTATCACTAAATGATAATGCTGATACAACAGAGCTTATAGAATGCAATGAAAACAGCTCTAAGAGGGAAATATATAGCAGTGAATTCCCATATCAGAAAAGCAAGCAAGCTCAAATAAACAGCCTAATGTGGACTGTAAGCTTCTAGAAAAACAAGAACAAATCAAACAAGAGCTCATACAAAGGAAGAAATTATAAAGACCAGAGCAGAAGTTAACACAATTCATCAAACAAAACAAATTCTCAATGAACTGAAGATTTAGTTATGAAATGATTATATGAAATTGGCAAACCTTAGCCAACCTTGTATTCAAAGGAAAGAAATTCTCAAATTCATTCATTTAGGAATGAAAAGAGTGAAATCACAACAGACCCTGCAGTGATGCAGAAAATCATTAATAGCTACATTGAGAACATTGAGAATATGGAAAACACAGAAACAATGGACAGATTGCTAGTTACATATGAATTGCCAAAGGTGAACTAAGAAGATATAAACATTCTAAATAATCCAATATTGGTCAATGATGTAATTAAAAACCTACCAACAAAGAAAAGCCCATGTCCTTATGGATTCACTATCAAATTCTTCAACAAACTTGGAGACTATCTGATGCCACTACTCCTCAAACACTTTAATGAAATTGAAAGAAAAAGAATATACTCAAGCGCCTTCCTAGAATTAAGCATTACCCTGATACCAAAACTAGAGAAGGATCAAACCATAAAAGAGAACTATAGGCCAAATGCTAGTGAAAATAGAAGCAAAGATTCTCGAAGAGATACTGATAAACAAAATACTGCAAATTATTAAAAATATTATACACTTGACCAAGTAGGATTCATTCCAGGGATGCAAGGATGGTTCAACATACATAAATCAATAAATACAATACATCATGTCAACAATGACAAGGTGAAAAACCACAGCATCATCTCAACAGATGCATAAAAAGCATTTGAAAAAATCCAACACCTATTCATAATTAAAAGCAATACTCTATAGAAAATTGGAATTGATGGCCTTTATCTCAATCTGATAAAAGCCATCTATGACAAACCAACAGCCAACATCATTTAGTAAATGGATAAAAACTGAAATCTTTCACTGTAAAATCAGGAACAAGACAAGGATGTTCACTTCTATCAGCATACATTAAAATAAAATAAAAATGGATGAAAGATCTAAATATTAAAACATAAACATTAAATTTCCTAGAAGATAGAATAGGTAGAGATGTAAGCAAAAATTTGTGAACAGAACCTGCATCACAAAGGAAATATCACACGTAATCAACAGTTGGGATCTCATGTTATTAAAAAGCCTATACACAGAAGAGCAAAGCACCATTAGTGAAAATACAACCCAAAGAGTGGGGAAAAAAATTATGTGAGATGTTTCACAAAGGACTAAAATCTAGGAAATATAAATAAATTAAAAAATTAGATCTCCCAAATTTAAAGACCCAATCTAAAGACCAGCATCTGAAATTAATAGACACCCCTCAGATGAAGAAGTGGAAGCAACAAATAAAAAAAGCTTAACATCACTGGTCATTCAAGAGATGTAAATTAAAGTGATGCTGAAATCCCTTCTTACTCTCCAAAGATTGGCTATTATCAAGAAATCAATCAATAGTAAATGTAGATGGAGCTGTGGAAAAAATGAAAACAAAAACAAAAACAAAAAAAAACCACTCTTTTCTCCTGTTGGTGGTACTGTAGACAGGTGCAAGCACTGTGAAAATCAGTGTGGAGATTTCTCAAAAAAATGACCCAGCTATTCACCTTCTTGCTATCATCTCAAAAGACTTAAAGGCATCATACCACTGCATTATATGCACACCCATATTTAGAGCAGCACAGTTTATAGCAGCTAAATCCTGGAAACATCCCAAATATTCTGCAACTAATGAGTGAATAAAGAAGATATGGGGTTTTTATATAATGGAGTACCACTTCACCCAAAAGAAGGACAAATCTGAGATGTTTTCTAGTTATAGGAATGCATCTTGAGACCATACTCTTCAGTGAAGTGAATTGGACACACATGTAGGTATTGCATAGTTTTTCAGATGTGACAAACTGAAAGTATAAATGAAGACCAAAATATATAACTGATATTATGAAATATGAAGCAAATATTCAAATGTGAAAGGGAATTAGGGAAAGGGATGCAGAAAAGAAAGAAGGGAAAAATTAGAAAAGAAGCAAAAAAATGGAAACAAAGCTTTAGTAAATAAACAGGGTAAGGGGGGTTGAAGAGAAGACAGGGTAATAGAAAAAAAGAAAAAACACGATATACTGTGTGAAGATACAATTTCTCTATTATCACTACTATTATAAGTTTTAGTGGACTTCATGTTGAAGGACAAATGTCCATCAATTTTTCAATTAAGTAATGTTTAGCCATAGGTTGTTAACAATGATTGACTGACCTACTGATTGGTACATTATGTGGTACCAAAATTCCTACCAAACATATGGAATCAGTTAGGATCTGAAATGAAAGAGCTAATCATCGTTTCAATATTTTTCCTAAAGACAAATAGGAAGAAATAAAATAAGAGAAATGTTAACAATTACACTGTTATCCAGTGAGTTTTTAAAATTTACATTTATTTATGATGTTTAGATTAAATATTATTGTTTCAGAGTAACAGACTGGCAATCTTATAACCAGATAGCTACAAAGTGCATATGTTCAAAAAAGTTTTAAAGCAAGTGAGGAATTATATCTGTAAAATAAGAATATCTAAAATTTTGTATTTTTAGAATGGATGTAATTTTCAAGAAGAAATATATTGTTTTAGACTTTGCTAAATGCAATGTTTTAAAGTTTTGTTCTCAGAAATTGCTTTGTACCTTTGAATTCAACTGTTGCAAGTTGGCTTATCAACTTTATAACTTTACAGGTTTCAGTTATTTTATAGTGATAATCTATTTTTGTTTATTATTTTATTATTATTTTTCTACTATACAAATAGATACAAATACCAAAAATCATCATAAATAGATGGAATGTAAATACTTTTATTTATGTCCTTGCATTATTCTGAATTTTAAAAAAAATCTTATAAAAAGAACTTGTTTTATATGAATAAATAAGAAAGTATATGTCATTATTTTGCAGTAGATATAAAAATATTCTAGACTAGGAACATTATAAATTGATTAGTTTTTATATTTGGCTACTAGTAGATTTCTTTCTTTAAAACATATATATGCAATTTTGTTTGTCTACAAGTTTTAATTTCATTGCTTATACATTTTCCCAGTAAAAAAGTCCATGAGGCAAGCAAGCATCATAGATACTGAAAGCCTTACATAAATCTGCTCAGTAAATCTTTTTGCAGAAATAATCGGAAATCACATGGAGAGACCTATACAGAGACTCTATACAGAGACTGTCCATGTGCCATACAAATGTTATTTCAACCATCTGATCTGCTCTCATCCCAGAAGTAGAATGTTGCTGAGAAGGGCAGCCCCTGCTTTGGTCCCACTGGGGTTAGATGACAAACTCTTGACCCTTCTCCTTGAATGTGCTCAGTTGTCAGTTTTGCCTACCACAGCTGTTGCATATTCCAGAGGATCAGATGGCCAGAATAGGTTTGGAATAGACCTATTAGCATCTCAATGCAGCCGCTCAGTTCCTTTTATTACCAGTTCACTCAAATTAATTAATTTTTAATTTTGCACTATCTCAACTATTATAAATCAAGTCAGTCAGGGAGACAGAAAAGCATAGTGAAACATGAAGCTGTCTGTGGTTTAATTCAATCTATGCAATCTGTCACTTTGAAGCTCAGAAACAAGTCAAATTATCCTATGTAGAAATTATTGGAAAAATATTTCCTTGATGAATTATACTCCTTTCAAAAGGTTACAAAAGAGAGAAGTAGTGGTGATAAGTGTCCTTGATGCATTTCAATCTCTTAACCCATGATATAGATTCAGAGAAGTTAGTTGATTTAAAAGCACTCCACTAGTGTTCAGTTATATTATTTGAACCTAAGCTTTTATTTATTGTTAAATATATGTTGTACATATATGTTGTATTAAAATTGACATTGTCAGTCTTAACTGTACAATATTTCTTAGATATAAGACATTACTACTATTATAATTGTTATTATTTTATTTTCTTGGCTGGTATATTTCCTTGAAGCAACATACTCTAAAAGAGAATGGTTTGGAATGAAGAATCACCTAAATGTGAAACTGGTGTTTTGAAAAATGGGAAGCAATGAAATCTTTGGCAAAATATTTATCTCTGTTCCTTTATATTCAGTTCAGTTATTTGAATTGGCCTCAGGAACAAAAGTCAGCAAAAAAGCATTGTACTTTGAACAGTATAATCATCTTTGAGTTAGCACTGGTTTTGTTATTTTATAGTTCAGTGTGCACAATTACAGAACTAGCATATGTAGATCTTGAGAGACCAAAGATTAAAGATTTTTAATTGTGTTTGCATATGGTGTGGTCTCTTGCATATATTCTTGAGTGAAAAAAATGTGGCTAAATTGACATATTCATATGATATTTTAACCTAATATGGAGATAACTGTTTGAGACAAAACACAAATGGCACCTGTTTCTGGGAATAATAAAGTTTAGATACATGGCTACCAAGTAACTCCCTTAGAAAGTTCTCTTTTTCCATACAAATGGAGCCAAAATTTCATTGTTGTTGCATAATTTTATAAACACTTATGAAGTGCTTTAATTTTAAATATTTGCAATGATTTTGCAAGTATCTGGTATTTAAAGTAATAGAAAGGATTTAAGTACTTTTTTAGAGATTTGCAATTCAGTATAGAAAGAAATCACCATTATGAACCATCATTTCATAAATTTTCCTGGGTAATGATGTGTCCAAAAGCCCAAACTGATTACAAATAAAAGACTTCAAATTAAAATTATCCACATATGAAAAACGTTGAAACTCAAAGTTTAATTCAAAAATGGATGTCATATTCGATCATTTATTGTAATAAAATAAAAATAAATTGATTCTAGGATAGACTTAATCCTGGTTCTGACCAAAGAGAGAAGATACATAATATGATATTAAAATCTATAGGAAAAGCTCCACAAAAAACTGGGCTCACATACCACAGTAAGATTTTAGAATATGAACATAATAAAATTTTTCATTAAGTTTTCCAATCTACTACTATGTTTACTGAAATAGTTGAGAAAATTTTCCATTGATTCTTTGGGAAAGACTGTCAACTGAACAGCAACCAGCCTCCCATTTCTTTTTGGTGATCTCATACTATATAATCTTTTTCCCCTAAATATATACTTTTATCCTCCATATTTGAGAAGACACTCAACACACTAATGAGGATTGCACATTAGTTAATTAAATGTATTGGGTTATGTTATTACTGTTCAGTCAGTTGTGTCTGCGAGAAAAACATTACCTTAATATTTGATGCTACTATAGTGAAAGTCAATTAATCTGTTCCTCTAATGAAAGGGTTTAAATACAAAAATTAAGTCCTTTGGATTAAATGTATTCTAACATAATCATGCAAACTACAAAATTTGTCATGATTTAATATAACAGTTCAAGTATAATTGTGGGCAAGTGATATCAACCTGCCCCCAGCTGGTTACATAAGAGAATCTGAATCATAGAGAAAAACTCAAAGGAAAAATAATGATAAAATAAAATTTTATGACATTATGTAGATCTATTTTAGTTGGAATTGTTCTAGATTAATCACAGTAGTTGTTTGTGAAAACTATGTTATTGAATCAGTTCATTCTGAACATCACAATATGTATTAATTTATGTAAATAAATTACATACCTTACATACATATTTTTACATATACATATTTTTACATACATAATATGTAAAAATTTATGTATTTTTGCATAGTTTTCATTAATTAATTTATTTGTTTTCTTGCCTAGTTATAAGTATATGCGAATCCATTCCCCTGAATAGAGCTTCTAATACACATCTATAATTCACTATACCTGCAAATAATCTAACCAGATTATTCACCTCATTCTATCTCTGTCTCCCCCTACCTGAGATGATTGATACCTTAAAGGGTACTCTTGCTATGATTTTGTTTTTAACTTTGGAAATATGGAGTTTCAACATGGGTGAATAGAAGAAGAGCCACTTTGGAGCTACTCAGAGACAATCAACTAAAAACACAGGTAACAGGAGGAAATGAAAAAACATACATCTGATGCCCAAATTAATCCAAAATAAGACTTGTAGCTCAAATGAAACATAGACATAGGACTTCATAAAATGGTGATCCAACCCACAGGGTTAATATTGCCTGTATGTTGAGCAAGATTTGCCATACCGTTCAGACTCCAAGAAATGAATGGACTGAGTAAATATGGTTAACTTGAAACAAATAGGTTGCATTTGAAATACAAGGCCACTTCCCTGATGCTTTCCTCTACCTAGAGGACTTGGCAGCCTGGCAGCAAATTTTGCTGGCACTGCTTCTTCCCCAGTGTACTAACAGGTGTTTGTTCATTTGTTTGTTTGTTTGTCCTGTGCCCCAGCTGGAACTACTAAAGGCAACAAGGTTAGTGACCTGCCCTGTGACCCGTGAGTGGGATGCAGATGTGTGGGATTTAAACAACCTTGTGGTTCCTCCAAGACCACAGCAGAAGCAGTGAGTCAATAAAGCCAGGGATCATGGTGGCATGGCAGTGGTACAACACAAGCAGCAGCGGTGAAGATCAGTGAGTGGAACAGCACAACCCTTCCTCCCCTGCCACTGGTGAGGTTAGCGTCCCCCTTGTGGCAGAGAAGAGTGAAGTGGGACTGGCTGTCTCTGCAGCAATGGTGGAAGCGGAGAGACAGCCCACAGTACCCCAACCAACCCCACCTGCCAACATTCAACTTGAGAGGACAGAGATGTGCCCAGTGAAACACAGAATGCTGGTCTGACAAGGAGGAGCCAAATACATGTGCTGGGAGCAGGCTTGGGCCATCTGTTTGAGGGAACCACAGCAACTGGAAGCCGACAGACACAAGAGGAATTTGTTTGCTTTGTTTTGTTTGGTTGTTTAAGTCTTTACCTTTATTCTTGTTCTGATCTATTCATCTTTCCTCACTTGTTTCTCTGATATTATGACAGCTTCATTTGAGTGAACATTGTCTCTAGGTTTTCTGGTCTACTTTGATAATCTACTGATTTCTCTTTCATTCTCTCTCTCTTTCACTCTCTCCAGTTTCCCAAAATCTCAGAGATCATCCTTTGTCTCTGAATCTTGCTTCAACTGTATTTATTTTCATTTAAGTTTCTGTTTTGTTCCATATTTCTCTTAAATTTCCCCAATAAAGGGTAAAACCATCACTCTACTGAGGGGGAACTCTTTGCATACAAGTTCCTGAATAATGCTGGATTTTGTTATATGACCATATGGTTAAAGGTACTAAAATAATAGCTATCACAGTTTTTCAGGTTTTAAACTGTGCTTGATCCTATTATTATTGCTAATTGTACTACTTTAGCCAGGATGTCATAACTATTGTAATCAGATTTTCTCCTTTGTTTTGACAACATTGTGATTGTCTGGTTTCATAACCATCATCATAGTCCAGTACCAAAGTACTATGTCCTGAACCAAATAGATCACAATGTCTGATTATTAATAAATTGGGAAGGTAGGACCTTAGTACAGACATAAGGCAAAAAACCACTTACATTTAGAAGACACCTCTGACAAATAGATATTCCACAGGGACCCCTCTATATGAGTAACAATGCTATCTACTATAAAAACTTACAAGCATCATCACAGAAAAGAAAATTAAATTTAAAAATAGAAATGACAAGACACAAATGTAAAATAGAACCCCAGACTTCCAGCCCACTCAGGACAAATCCACAAGACAAAGATACAGAGGACATCAGAAGCTTTCCAACGTGTATTGTCAAGATAATAGCAACAGAAATTAGAAAACTATTTCATGAGGCTATAGAGGAAACCAAGCAAAAAATGATCTGCCAGGTAAAAAAAAAGGATGAGAACCACACTGAAAGACTTGCTACTCAATCCAATCTCAATCCAATCCAGTAGATACAGATTAAAAAAAAAAGTAGAGTATAGAAAAATGATGGAAATCATGAATACTTAAGAAAGGGAATCCATTAAAAAGATTCAAACAGATGTTCAGGAAATTAAAAATTTCATTGAAAATTTACGAAATCCACTGACCAAAGATGACAACAGAATATCAGACTTAAAAGACAGGAGTATGGTTCGTGATCACAAAAAGAAAGATCTCTTAAAAACCATTGTAAATGGTCTAAATTCACCAACCAAGAGACATAGACTGTCAAAGTGGATCAAGAAATAAGATCCAAAATATTTTGCATAAAAAAACATATTTAACTCAAAAAGAAAGTCATAGACTGGAAGTCAAAGGATGGAAAACAATATTTCATGCAACAGGACCTTGAAAAAAAAACGGGAGCAGCTATTCTATTTGCAGAACTTCAAGACATAAATGATCAAAAGAAGGCCACTATATACTTATTAAGTAAAAACTCAAAGATGAAGGCATAAAAATCATAAATATATATGCACCAAATAAAGGTACTCTCAACTATATAAATCAGATACTAATGGACTTGAAGATTCAAAAAAGCACTGACACAATTGTAATGGGAAACTCTATACTGCACTGCCAAAAATAGGTCAACTAGACAAAAATCAACAAAGAAATATTAGAATGGAACCAAATCCACGAACAAAAGGATTTAGTAGATTTCCACAGTGTTCCACCCCATACCATCCGAATATACATTATTTTCAGCTACAAATGGGATGTTCTCTAAAATAGACTACATGCTTTTGTAAATGGAAAGAAATTCAAATTATTAAATCCATATTATTGGACTATAGTGCAATGAAATTGGAAATCAATGGCAAAAAGCTACAAAATCTCCACAAGCAATGAAAAACAGATAACATCTTTTTGAACAACCAATTGGTCACAGATAAAATTAGAGAAGAAATTAAACTATATTGACAACTAAATGGTAATGCAACATACTAGAACTAATGGGACACATAAGAGCAGTCCTAAGAGGAAAATTTATTGTACTGAATTCACATATCAGGAAAACCGAATGAACCCAAAACACATCCTAATGCTGAATCTCAAAATTCCAGAAAAAAATAATAAGTCAAACTCCAAGTTTATATGAGACAGGAAATTATAAAGAGCAGAAATTAATACAATTGAGACTAAAAAAACAATACAAGGAATTAGAGAATTGATGTGTTGGTTCCTTGAAAGAGTAAATAAAATTGATAAATGGCCAATATTATAACAAAAAAGACTCAAATTCAATCAAATTATAATAAAAAAGGTATAATCACAGTGAATCTTGTAGAAATTCAAAAGACCAACAATGTCTACTTTGGGAACTTTTATCAGATGGAAAACACAGAATAAATGGATATATTTTTAGAAACCTGAATTATCAGAATTCTAAATACCCAGTATCAGTCAATGATACTAAAAATGTAATTAAAAGCTTACAAAGAAAAGCCCAGGTATTGATGGACTAATGGCAAAATTCTACAAGAATTTTAGAGATCTAATGCTATTGTTCATCAAACTTTAATGAAATTGAAAGGAAAGAAATACTCCCAAAGGCATTCCAGGAATCAATACTGTGATTACTAAACTAGAGAAAGACCTAACCAAAAACAAACAAAACACTACAAGCCAATCTGCCTAAAGAACATAGACACAAAAAACCTCAATAAGGTACTGGTAAACTGAATGCTGCAAATCATCATGAAGATTATATACTATAACCAAGTAGGATTCATCCCAGTGATGTAGGGATAGTTCAATAGATACAAATCAATAAATACATCATATCAACAAGGTCAAAACCAAAAATCACTTGAATATCTTAATAGATGCAGAAAAAAACATTTGACAATGTCCAACATCCATTCATGATAAAAAAAAAATCCTATGGAAAATCAAAATAAATAGTCTATACCTCAATCTGATAAAAGCCATCTATGACAAACCAGAAGATAATATCATACCAAATAGACAAAACCTGAAAGCTTTCAATCTAAAATCAGGAACAAGGAAAGGATGTCCACAATCACCGCTCCTATTCTATATAACTCTGAAAACATTAGCCAGAGCAAATAAGAAAGATAAATAAAAGGAATAAGGATATGAAACTATCATTTTTCACATATGACATTATACTCTACATAGACGATGCAAAAACTGCCACCAAAAGACTTCTGGAATTAATAATCAAATGCAGTAGTGCAGCCAGATACAAAGTCAACACTCAAAAATCAATAGCATTTCTGTAATACAAATGTATGTAACTATCATATTGTCTTTATGGCTTGAGAAACTGACATTGTAAATAAGAACTAAAATGTATGATAGATATTGTGAAATACAAAAATATTGTTCCAAATGAGATGGGGACTAAGGTTGCGAGAGGGGGAAAGGAAGAAAAATGAAAAAAGGATAAAATAGAAACAACGCTTGTAAAGAAGGAGGTGAAGAAAGGTGGAAGAGAGAGCTGAGAAAGGGAAAAAAGAGGAATGAAGCGGTATCATGGACAGCTACAAATTCCCAGTGATGAATGTGATCATCATGTATACCCAAATGGTACCAATAAAATTAAAACTACTAAAAAAATTGAAAATATGTCAGTCCTCTTTTTAAGACAAAAAAAATCTAGATAGGTATGACTGTAAGGACTTCCTTCTAATTTAGTGTTACATCATTAAGACTCATTTTGATTGTTTTATAGTCTTGTATATGTGAACATCTTACAGTCAATTCATTCACTCTGTTATTTTCCCCTAGTACTTGGTATTGAACCCAAGATCAAATGTTATCCCTGATCTGCATTCCCAGCTTGATTTTAATTTTTGAGACAGAGTCTCACTGAATTGCACAAGCTGGTCATAAACTTGCAATCTTCTGTCTCCCAAATATGGGGCATTATGGGCAGGCACTATCGTGTCCTGTTATACCTACTCTCTTTTTAATAGCATTTATATTATTTCCATGTTTCGTAGTTAGAGCAGTGCCTTTTGAAAATACACATTGCTTGTCATATTTATTAAGAGAATGGTCTACTTTGTTCTAGATAATAATTCAAAACTTTTGCAAAGGAGCTAAAACATGTGAATTCTCATAGGCTATAGAAAGTTTTGTCTATAAGACATAAAACCACACCTTTTCCAATCCTTTTATTAGCTTTACAAATTATAGGTACGTTCGTAAGTAAATAACTGAAAATAGCAACTTGCTGTTTTCTTGACTTGCATTACTGAATTTTCCCTCTATATTTATTGAACATATATAATTTCTCTTTGGGAAGATATTTGTTTGTAACTTTTGATCACTTTAAATTGTCTATTAATGCACAAATTATTCACATGCTACTATTAAACACATTTTCAGTTGTATATCTTGAGAATAATTTTCTTCAACTTATAACATTTTTATTTTCTGACATTGTATTTTGATAAGACAAATGCATTTTAATATAAACAAAAGCTAGATTGTTAAGACTGAACTAGACTTATAAGAAAAGTGATCCAAAAATGTACAAAATATAATAAAAATTTAATAAGTGCATGAATATACAATGCTCATGAATAAGTTTATACAAAAGATACCCATCTTCTTAAATTTGTCTACATATTGAAAAATTTCAGGAAAAGTCCCAATAAGAATTTTCATAGCACTTGAAATCATAATTCTGAAAGTATGAAGTAAAAAAGGCAAGAATTGCCAATGAAATTAATAGGAAAAATTAGAATTTGCCTTTTCAGATAACAGAAATTATTATAAAGCTATAGAATGAAGACCTTAACAAATTAGTACAGAGATAAATGTATTTATTTCATTAAATTTTTAAAATTTCATATAGCAATTAAAGCTCAATTTTTGTTTCTTTATATGTATTTTTTTTTAACTCAGGACCTGGTGCTTGCCAGACAGACACTAGTCCATTGAGCTATATCTCTGGTTGTTGTTTCTTTAAATATCAAAACAGTATTCAAGGAAAGAGTGAACATTTCCTGAACATTTTTTAATTCAAAAAAGGTACTGATGAATATTAGAAACATATTTACCATCAATGTAATCCAACCAAATCCTATTTAGATGCAATATCTTGCTTGAAAACTTCATTATTATCTAACTTAAACTGCTATGGAAATTTACTTCTAGATATAAATAATAGTCCCCATCATCAAGAAAGGAAATGGTAATATTCATTGGTTCATGTTAGTTCAAATTATAACCCACAGAAACTATTTACATAGTCACAAAGTTGACAGAAAATAAATATATATTTACACAGATTAAATTATGCTAACATTACTGTATAGTTTACTTTTTATGTGATTTTATGGAGCTTTGCAAAGTTTTATTGATTAAAAACATGAAAAGGGGTATTCCATGGAAAATTAATATCAAAATTGAATGTAAACACTAGCACAAATAAAATTCTATTTTCTGATATTAGTATTTTAAAGAATTACTTCAATAATGAATTTTAATATATTTTATTCCTTCTTACATAATATGATATAAAATTAAACTGATCTTCCATTTAATACTGCTTAAATGATATAATGGTGGTACTTTGTTTTAAATGACATTACAGTGGTGCTTTGCTTCACCACCAAATTGGACAACAATCAAATCATACTCAATAGTTAGACCCAATGTTGACTTTATGGCAGCATTTGCTTCCATTCTCAACCAATTTGGTTTGTGCCCAGAACCATGGGGATAATTAAGTTCATAAATTAAGGTACCACTGCACTTGTTAAATTCTTTTCTCATATTGTTTGTCTTTGGTTTACTTGAGAAGTGAAAATTTTTGGAACTGTAACCTAGAAGATTTACCAACAGAATTGTGTCCTCTGCATTTCACTGCTCTATGTTCAAATTAAGACTGATATTTTTGGGTCCCTTATAACCCCAAAATATCATTTTTCTGTGCCTATGCAAAAGATGATAATCAATCATGTTATTATAATGTACTTGGTTTATAAACATCTAAGATTTATTCTCCTGAGACGACAATGATAAACATATAAAAAATGCTAGAAAAAAGTAAATTCTACCTTTAAAAAGCAAACAAACTGAATTTAAATTCATTCTAATTGATTGTTTTGAAAATGGTAAATCATCATTATATAAAATTTAAAAAGTGTCACATACTGAAGTGTTTCTCCATGTGAACATTTTGTGTATAACAGAGCAATATGCATTGCAAACATGTACTAAAAGTGAAAAATAATTTTTTAAAAAACATCTTTTTATAAAAATGTTTTAATAATCAACAGTACTTTGAAATCCTAGCAAAAATTATCAACTTGTTATTCATGCTTGTGTACTTTAATTCATAAATAAGTCATCATCTTAGAAGTCAAGCTAGGCTACAGGAATAACTAACTCCATAGTCCATTGACTATATAGGCACCTTCGAAAGAGTGCTTGAAAATTCCTTTTCTAAGACACTGTCCACAAAGCACCATCTCTATAGAGCAGACAAATGGTGTCTCAAAAATCTGAATCAACTATAATGCTGAATGAAATGAATCTCAAAAGAAGGCCAGTAATAGAAATCAACATGGTTTTTTAGAGTGTATCTGTATGATTTCACTAGTTTAGATCGAAATTAAGGAATCTAATATATTGCTTCAGTGATGCTATGTCCTCTTTAAATTTATTAAAAAATATCAAATGAAAGATCTAAGAATAAAGCAATTATCAATCCATCTTAATCTGAATTAGTCTTAAGCAACCTTAATCTCTCCTTTGCATAATAGAAAATGTAAGTGAAAGTGAATACAGTGAGAATTTCCTTAGTTAACTTCCTGGCTTTTTCACCTAAGAAACTGCAAAATGCATTCAATTATCTCAGTTATGTCTTGCACTATTTCCCTCAGAGATAGGTAGTGCCACACTCTAGTCTTCAGTTGGAAACTGCACAAGACCTGCAGTGAAATCAAACTGAAGAACCTATATAACATTCACTCTTCCCTAGCAATCTTCAAACTAACAGCAATGCAGTGCATGAGAAAAAACAACAGGCTGTGTGAAGTTCTTAGGGTCTGGCTCAGCAGGGAAGGTAGGAGCAGAAAGTCATGTCAACAATAATAACAATGAAAACATTTTTAGAAGCTTTGATCTTATGAATAGCCTCAGTACCAAAGGCAGGCCTGCTGTTCATGCTTTAGCAATTGGGCAAAAAGAGCAGACAACCTCATTCATACATGCTAGTTCAATGCCAGAGACAGAAAAATGGGGAGACAATGTAGATCTTTGGGGATGCATGCAATTAGTTTGACAGCACTTTCACTGCATCTATTATACTTAACAAGGTTTTCCATTTTCTTACTCCAATATTTTCTATTATTTAAATAATTCATTTTCAGATATAAACTAAGAAAACAATACATGACAAATACTCAGGACAAAAATTAGTCCGTTCTCTCCCAAATATTTTGTTACAATAAATATTACTATATTTGTATAAAGTAAGTATTTTATTGCATGTGATACTAGGAATCAAACATGGGATTTTATGTATATTAGGCAAGTGTTTTATAAAAGAGCTACATTCTCAACTCAAGATAATATATAGACATGAAATATCTCTAGTTTCAAATATTGGGATAAATTAGTAAATTTTATTAAAATCTCAAATTGACTAGCTTTTGATATAAAATGTAGGTTCATTTTACCATATCCTGAAAAGTCAACTTTCCCTATTGATATTGAATTTAGGTAAACAAATAAAAGTGAATCAATGAGAAATGATTTGGGAAATCTCAAAGTCCATTCATTATCTACTTTCATTACCAAGAATGACGTAAATGAATGATGGGCAGAATTTATCCCTAGCTAAATCTCTTCTAGACAGGAGTATAAGATTTTAAGAGAATCCTATTTATTTTGAGAGCATGTTTAGAATTCATGAAAGCACTTCAGATCCTTAGTTATTTGAATATTCTCCAGTTTGAGAGACCATATGATATAACATGCTGTAACATTAGTTGTCTTCCATTATTTAATCTGATATAAAATTGGAAAATGATTTCTTTGTTTAAATAGAATTGCTACATACATCTTGCCCAGCTGGTAGTTAATTTTGCCATTGTCGTAAAAGACAAAGATATTGCCAAAAATATGTTTTTATGGTACCCAAAACAAGCATTACATTATTCCTATTAAGATCATTTAAAATGGGGCTGGGGATTTAGCTCAGCGGCATAAGCGCCTGCCTTGCAAGCAGGCAGTCGTGAGTTCAATCCCTGGTACCGATAAAAAAAAACAAAAAAAAAAAAGATCATTTAAAATATTTGATATTGTTTTGTGTTAGACATACACTTTTTCAAGGCCTTGGACTACTCTGACCTGCCTACATTCCCTCCACGCCTTTCAGGGGATCTGTTCCCTCCACTCACCAGCTTGCTTCCTGATTCTCCCGGTAACAAAGCTTTCCCCACTCTATCACTCTGGCCGTAAAAGAGTCTTCTTTACCCAAATGCCAAGTTTTAATTTCCAATTTTTAAATATATATACACTTGTGTGTATTTGAGTTCAAATTCTTAAAGAAAAATGTTTAGTAAATGAAGTAGCTATGCATCATTCTAGTCTCTTAAAGTCTTACTAAGCTGTGGTCTTCCTGGTTCCCAAAATGTAATACCCTCAAATATGGCACTTTGGCATAATCAGAAAGATACTCTGGCCTTTTCTCTCCTTTTTTCTTCTAAGACATTAAATGAATTTTTTATACTTCTTCCCCTGGAGTCCCTTATACGACAGGGTTCCTATGTTTTACTTGGAGAAGGAAATAAAGACACAGAGAACAATCTGGACAGGGCTTAGTAAATCACTTCAGTTTATTTTCTTTATCACAATCTTTTCATCAGTAATATTTCTACATGCCTGTTCATTTGTCATTTAACATAAGCATTAAAGTACAGTTTTCTCTGAGTCTCCATGTGTGTTTGAATGTCATTGTAAAACTTTGATTAAATAAATGTGTTATGCTTTTCTATTGTTAATCTGGCTTTGTTATACACCATAACCTTTCTTTTGTTAATCTGACTTTGTTGTAAACCATAACCATGCAATGGATGAGGAAAATAACACTACTTTTTCCTTACTAATTCAAAATTCCTCAGAGCTCTTCAGAAATACAAGACCTCAGGTCCCATCAAGAACTGCATTTAGAATCTCTATTTCTAACAATACACATAATTGATGTATGTGTACATTAACTTTGGAGAAACCCTACTTTATATAGTGAGAAACCTAAACAAATAAAAACAGCATCTCAGTACACTAATTTTTTAGAATAAGCATAACATCAAAAGTAATTTGGACTGATGTGTACAATCAGATGACAGTACTTACCCATAAATTGTGCAATAGCTTTATACTATAGTACTTTTTGTTTCCACTCTACTTAAAAATTTGTAACAGATAACTGCAAATATATTATATGAAGAAAATTTAAAATATTTAACTCAATATAACGTTAACCTTTACAGGTCAATATATTAAAATTGTGAATTTCGGCCATATTGAAATAGTCTACAGTTAGGTGACTGAGTTGATAAATCCAAGCAAAAACTCCTATCATCAAAACTTTCAGTCAGTTTAAAAGCCTATTTTTACTCAGTGGATTTTTAGTAATATATTACCCTCCCTTATGAAAGTTTTCTCTTAGACCCTCATTTTAGTTTGGATCTGCTACCAATTAGTTTGAAGGACCTTGGTTAATTGCTCCATAGCTTTACCTCTTTGTTGGTAATATACAGTTGTTCATTTATATCAGTAAATTTCAAACATTTATTACTCAGATACAATTCTAAAATAATTTTGAAGCATATGGGTGTATGTGTAGTCATATATTTTAATTTGACATTTAAAATGTTTCCTCATGAGTGTAAATAATTGGAAATGATCTCATTTCCAGGACAGTGTAAATATTGACATTTTAAAATAAAGCAGTTACACCATTCTTTTAAGTGCACCCAGTGGAGTTTCAGTACCATAGTGACTTGATACTGAATATCATTTATGCAAAAATAGATGACTAAGCCTTTCTTTAATAATAAAAAATGTTTCCTTTCCTTGAGTTCATGCTTCTAATCAACATACCTCTTAAAATATTAGGCTAAGGAAATGTGTTTCAGTGCTTGAAAATCTTGACCAATCTTAGATATTGCTGAAATAAAATTTTGAAGCAGAAATTATTGATTTGTTTTGATCCTATAAATTATTTTATAGGATTTTTACATTACAATTTATTAGTAGTAAATAACTGATAAATATTATTAATGTCATATATTTTAAAGCTACTTTTGAAGATTTAGACATATTTTTAAGTGAACTATAAAACCAAATGGTTTGATATAAATATGTCGATATAAGATATTTTGATATAAGTATATTATATTATACTATGTTAATAGACAAAGTCTTATACAAATTAACTAGATTCTTTTCCCATTTAGAATGGATATTTATTGACATTCATTAAAAATAATTTATTTTCTACTTTTCTTTGTTATAAGAATTAAGAAAGTTTTCCATGTAAATAAGTGTAAAGAAATAGTTTTCCTTGTGCATGATAGGACTCTTTGAACTTAATTTATATATTAATTTTGAATAATTTTTCATTAATTTTTATTCTATCAAAAGACAATTTTATTTAGGTTTCCTCAATTTGGGTGAAAGCAAAGAATTAAAACCTATTTGACATGAAATTCAATTGATATTTTTCACATACACAACATTAATTTTTAAATTTGCCTTTGGACACTCTATAGACAAACCAGGTAATAAGATTTCAGAGGGGTGTGAAAAATGCTTTTCTTTAGAAAATAAACAAAGGTATTTCTGAAAAGGGAAGGAGAGGAAGAGTACTAGCTAAGATGCTGAATAATAACATACAATTTCCTTGTAAATGAACTTCACTACATAGCAAAGTTGAGGATGTAAAATTAATGCTCTTTATGGTTTACCATAATGCTGAAATATTTTCTTTGAAAATGTATATGAACCTCTAGTTTATATGTATTTTACTTTGAAAATTGCTGCTCTCTATACATTTGAGAAAACTTGTCATTTAAAAAATATCTATGTTCTTAGTTATAAATATGAAGTATATGTGTCCATTTACGTGGATTTACATATTTTGTGCACATTTATAGGTTATTCATCCACTAGATTTTGCACACATTGAAAACATAGAACATTCTTAATTGCTGAATTCTTCGTAATGCCTTTTTTTTTTTTTTTTTTTGATACCGGGGATGGAACTCACGACCTCGCGCCTGTAGGGCAGGCATTTACACCACTGAATGAAATCCTCAGCTGTAATGCTTTAATACCAAAACTCACAATCACATACAACATTTACCCTATGTAATAATATATCCAGTGGTTCTAAGTAGAAAATTGTTATTTATATATAGCATGCTTCTCAATATTTTTCCCAACATGCTAAATAAGAATGATCTATGTTGTAAAATTAGTTTGTACATGTGCTGTATTTATTAGGTTTATCTATAAAAGCCAAAAAATTAACCTACTATAACTGTGCTAGCAGGCTTTCCCATTCTTATTTTCTATTTTTTAAAGGACATAGCCTATCCAAGTTTTCATTTTCTACTCTCTTTTCTAATTTTGTGCACCATTTAAATATATATGGCTGATTACACACTCTACACATGAATATCAACCAACGAAGGAAGCTATTTTCAATAGAAAGTTCTTTGCTTTTTTATTATTTAGTGAATTTCAATAGGCTTTTTATCTGGGGACTGTCTAAGAAAGCAGTCATTTCTAAATAAGTATACCAAAGTTGAAGTTAGAGCAAATCTACTTTGCAATGTTATCACACACGCCAAACATAATATTGAACTACCAGCAGAATGACTGTGTTATGCACAATACACTATAATTAACCTTGTAAATTCCCTGTACTTACAGCCCTGACATGTATGTACTTTGTGTAAGAAACCACAGTGCAGAAAGCAAATGTAAAATTTGCTAAATAAATTTTTGGAACCTTATGTCACTTGACCATTCCAGTTAAAACAAGAGTTAGTCATTCTTGGACATGGGACATTAAAAATAAACTGCCCAAAATAATAGCTGTCGTATTCTGGAATGCTTTACTCTGAATTATACAGTAAATTTCCCTGAAGTGCTTAAATAAATAAAAACAATAATAATCAGTCTGTTGAATCACAGGAAAATCTGTGAATCACTTACCTTTCCAATATCTGAATAGGCATGAATGGGAGACTAAATTGTTCCAGAATGGTACAGAACACTTGAGCAATTTCACCCCAAGTTCCAGGATTTAAATCTCTATCATGACTTATAAATTTTTCTTAACATACTCAACACTAATGTAAATATTTTATATTTGGTGACATATAAGTTCCCTACTTCAGTTTAATATTTTCTCAAGAAATATTCAGGAAATAAATCATGATTGGTAAATACAGAATTAGAGACTTAGAAGTGATCCCTGGATCTTATATCCTCAATATCTAAACAAGACTACCATCAAAATATAAAGTTGATTTTTCAAATTTTGAAAAGAAATGGACTAAGTTTTTCTCAATAGAGATTTGAAGCAATTCGCTTAAAAATATTTAACATTGGTAGCTAAAATATGTCTAAAGGAAGAACTTCTATTTGAAATAAAAGGATAGAAATAAAAAACCTTGGCATAATACTTTTAGAGTACTGAAAGTCTGAATGCACATGTTATTCAGGAGAAATATCATTATATATTTGACAAAGCACATAAAAAAACCTGATGAATTTTGAGTACCAGGTCTTCACTGAACTCTCTTGACTATTTTTAATCTAGTTCATTGTATAATATGTATGTTCACTGTCTGTCTGTCTGTCTCTCTCCCTCTTTCTCTCTTTCTCTGTGTTTACCCCTGTGATTTAGTATAATCGTTTTTCTGCTTTTCTACCAACACGTATACACATTGCCATACATATTTTCAGTACTTCTGTTTTTATACTTACGATGTTATTCAGTGAAATACACAGGAAGGTTTTAAGGTGATTGAGTCTCACAAACCATGCTTAGGTTTCAAATTTAATGATACTTGTGAAGAAGTAAATTTTCTAGTATTAAATAAAACTGTTTTTCCACATGGTAAAAAAAACCACTGATACTGCAAGGTAACTCAAATTTACAAACAAGTCAGAATGGTATAACATGTCTTATTCTAAAAGAAACAGTCCTGAACCATGTTAGATGGACCATCAAAACCAATTACTGAAGCAAGTAAAGTTATTTGATTCTGAAAAAATACCCAATCATGGATCAGCTGAGGTTCTAAATATGTCTAAGAATATAGAAGTATTGTATAAGACACACTGTGTACAGTTTAACTAAATTTTACTTCATTTACCTTTTTAAAAACTTTGATGTATAGTAAACATTTGAGGATTTCAGGAACTTCTTAGAAAAATTCTTTCTGCGTAGTGTTTCCCCCATAACTATGGATTTATTTTATGAGAAAGATTAATACTATGTCCTTACCATATGCCAGGATGTGTACAGAATACATTAAAAATGTAGTTTTACCTTCCCAAAAAACGCTTTTTGCCTGTAGTGTTCTCCAGAAACCCAGAGTGGTTAAGTAATTTTATACAGTTGTACAATGAATAAGAAAACAGTTAGAACCATGACAAAACTCAGGTCTTCTACTTTGTACTATTTTCCTAATTAAAGCATCAATGCACTTAATCTATGTTTTCTGTGAAGAACACCTTGTAAAATATATTATGTAATGATTTGATTCTTTAGTGGAGTGGATAGAACATAATATAAACATTCATTGGTGTCTTCAGTTCTCATAATGGATATTTCAACTTGCTATACACACTTTGAATCGCTGTGATGCTTTTTGGAGTTACACAGTCATAGATTTGACCATGTGTATATGGTGTCATGGTCCTTTTGCTCTACTCCCAGATAGTTGATTGTAATCTTTACTGTGCTCATTCTATGTACTTTCTTTCCTCTTTTAAACACTTAAGAGTTTTGAGATCAAATTACTCAGTGTATTTATTAATCTGTGTGGCTGAAGTAGGGTAGAGACCTCAGTGTTACTGTAAGAATAAAGAAGAACTTCATTACATGAACTTATGGCTTACCTAAGACATGTATGTGACACTCTGATTGCAGCTAGCAAAGATATTTCCTGCAGAATTATTTGGAAAAATAATTGCCACTTTCTTAGAAAATGTATTAGGCTATTATAATTTTATAAACAGGTATCTGCTTACTAACACTGAGATGTAGAATAAAAGTGAAATATGTAATTGAGATGTATAATGTTTTACAGTTGGTAAAAAACTTAATGGATCTACCTAGTTTACTTGCATTACCAGTGTATTTTTATAAAACTGTTCTGCACATACAGAAATCTTTCAGAGAAAGTAAAAGTACCCTTATAGGATTCTTGGAAAATTTTCATGGACTTCCTCAACTATTGAATCATCTAGATTATAAGGGTATGTTTCTATCCTTTCCTTCACTGAAGCTACCATTCATAATTGTATTATAATTATGACTAGGCAGTAAATAAATAATAGCAATTTAAATTTGACTATGAAATTATAATCCTTCAAGTCTTGACATCCTAAAACAGATATTCCCAGGTAAATATTTTCATCAGTAGATAATATGGCAATTTTCAGATGACTTTTTCTGTTTTATTTGTATTTTATAAAAATTGCATTTAAAAATTAATTTAAATTTTTTCTTTAAATTGTGAAGATAATGTCACCAATTACAGATTTTTAATTGAGTTGAGAGAAGAGCAATTATTTCAATTGCATTATCTATTTATAAACCACTAAGCAGTGTTTAGAACACATATGGATTATAACGATGTCTATATCTTTAATATAAATTAATGACTAACTCCATCTTTCTTCCTTCCCCCAAAATAAAGGTAATTACCCTTCTGTTTTTTCCTAATTATATCCTTTCTTTAAAAAAAGCAGACAATAAATTCTTAAGTATGAATTGGTACAGATCAATTAGTTGCCAATTTACCAGAATTTACTTTAATAACATATTGTTACTTAAATAGTGCCTCTCACCTGCCATGAAGATCTCAATATTTTAATTTTCTTATTAGCCAAAGGTTTGATATGCCAAATATTTGGATTGTGGCTTTTATGCAGCTTGATGTTTAAATAGATTTTATGGAAAATTATTTGTGTAAGAAGGGGAGATGTTTACAATTTCTAAAATAACAAAAGTCAGATGTATAACACATGTCCAGGTGCTCCTATGTCCACCATGAGGGCAGTTATTCATATTTTCCATCTGTTCCACGTGTTCTGTTAGATATTGTTGCGTATACTTTACTAAAGTGGTAAAAGTATTGGTAAAGAAAGAAACCATCAGTATTCACATAAAAGATCCACCAGTGTGTACAAATCTTCATCCAGGTCCTAAGAATTTACGAAGGAGAAGAAAGTCCAGCTGCTTGTTTTAAAAAGACTGTCATCTATAACAATAACAAAGTTTATGTTTTTCACATAAAAACAGTACTCACAGTTTAGTACCAAAATTTATAGTCATTTCTGAACTCTTAATCTTACTAAATATTTTATTTTATGACATAGAGAAACCAAATTTATTCATAGGTATGAAATATTTTAATAAAGTGATATAAACAAGATACAAATGTAAAGGCAAACCACACCATCCTTTAATGTTAAGGAATCAATGGATTCTTTTATAGTGAATTCAGATAGACACTAAGTCATACAAAATAAGTGTAATTGCATCAGTCCTGCTGAATAAGTCTCAGGTTTATTACTGGTCTAAGTGTAGACAACAGCCAGCCTCCACCAATACACCTGACAATTCCTTTGAAATCATGACCTTCTTGAGGCTTTCAGCATGAGCTTGGCTACAATCCAACATGAACAATGTTTAAACTTCTTTCTTTTTGGCAGCCCAGTGATCTTTCAAGCATTCATCTGTTTTGCATACTGTGTGCAATAAAAAGCAAACCAACGTATTTTCTCACTTCCTTTCATCACTAATAAGAGTAACAATCACCCTTACCAAGGACAGGGTTAGCTTTTATTTCCAGCTTCCTTTTCCCAGAAAGCCTTAGTAGAACATCATTATCGTTATCCATGTTTAGATAGAAAGCAGTGTATTTCATGCTTGGAAAATATAAAAACCATAAACAAACAAAAAACCCCATTGGAAACTGCTACTGTTCTTGAATACGAAAATTTGAAAAATTTGCTTATTTATAAAATAGTTTGCTAAATAATATTTTAGATTCTTAAAAGCTTACAATGTTGAGAAATTTCTGACAACAAAAACGTTTATATATCTAATATCAATAACATTCTCAAAGAAAAACATTTTCATGTGTGCTAAATAAAACAATCTCATTAATAATTTAGCAAGCGCGTATATTTTAAGCCACACTGATTCACCTAACAAACCACACATTTGATTCCGTTCCATTTTTCCAAATTCTAAAAGTCACACTTATTACACGTATTAACTTATTTTGCATGCTTCATCATCTTAATAGCAATACAAAGAAATACGACATTGTATGCAACAGTATAATACTATATTTTGAAACTCAGCTTGATGTTTTATTAGACTTCACTCTTCTTGATACCTTAGTAACCGTTTCAAGTACATTTATAATACTGCATTTATTCATTGCATACATACATAAACAGCAGTAAATATATATATGTATATGTACATATATGGTATGCATATACATATTATATATTCATGCTGTATATATGTTTAAACATACACATAAATATTCATGTATGTGCATATATATTTACATGCATGCATATATTTTTGTTATATAGCAGCACTATGAGCTTTTAAAAAAGTGTCTGTAAAAGATATTGCAACTTCTCCAAAATTCATTCCCAGTCTGCCACCTGGATGCGTGTCAAGCTCATAATGAAGCATATTGTGCAAGCACACATATTGGGCACATAGCGAATGTCTCTCTGAACCATGGCTTTCCCCTCACTATCGTCTCCTATCAATCATGTCCTCAGGAACAGCAGGGGCAATGGAAATAGAAACAGAGTTAATTAGAGGCGTGACTCAGTCCCACATGCCCAGAAAACACAGATTCACTTGGAAAATCTTTTTGAGTTACAGCTCTTCTTAATTCTATACTGAAGAAAGAACTGCTAGTGAATGTGAAGTTCTTGCCTCTTTAAATAATCACTGTCTACATTTTTTCTAAATTCTAATAATCAACTTCTAATAAATAAAAAGTCCTTTGGAAGCAAATATTGTAAAAAATAATGTAAAAACATTAATAAATGGGAAAAATAACATATTATTAAATGCAATGCATTTCAGAATCAGACCTGAATTTCTATTCCAATATCACAATGTGAGACAAATTAGTAAATCTTAGGTCTTCCCTGACAAAATACAATAATATTTACTTTGTAAGATGTATTACTTTGTAAGATGTCAAGCATCCAATTATGTATTACATGCATCACTGAGTCCATATTAGGCAATCAATTAATGCCAATTTAAATATATTTATTACTTTCACATTTGAGGCAAGATTCCCACAGTTCAGAATGGAGTTGAATACCATAAAATATATTTTATTTTATTTTATTTTATTTATTTTATTTTATTTTTATTTTTATTTTTTTTTTTTTTTTGGGTACTGGGGATTGAACTCATGACTGCCTGCTTGCAAAGCAGGCGCTTAAGCCACCGAGCTAAATCCCATAAAATATATTTTAATAGGGGAAATATAGATGAAAAAGAATACATAAAGAGAAAAATAAAACTGTGTTTAGTATTTAAAAAGACAAATCATATTTATAATTTGTCAGATTAAGAGAACATCATTTTGTGCTCTTTTTAAAGAAGACAAACAAGGTAATTTCACCATCCCATTATTCACTTTCCAAAACTGAAAATGATCCAGTAGCCCAAGGAAGGGAACCTGTTCTGGCACTGAAGCCAGAAACAAATACGTTCTAGTAGTTTCAGGAAAAGGGCATGATAAAAAGGACTGAATAGCAGCTTTCAAGACATCTTGGCACTAAAGATGCCTCTCAGTGCCACGGGCTACCTCTGACCAGTCGGGTGGATGGGCATCAAGTTTTTCTTTCATGCCCCTGGCCTTCTTCCCCTGGGTGTGTAGGGAAGGGAACAGCGGTCCACACACGGGTATTCTGTCTACTTCAAATTGCAGTTTCGCCGCTCACTAGCCCTGGAGTATTTGTTCAATTTCTCTGGGCCGCTCCTGCGAAATGATGGTATCTGAGCCATGGTTTCTGGGAGGGTTAAATGAACTGTCAAGCTCAGGTACACGCCAGAAGAAAGAAATTGTGATTCTTTTTCTCTTTAAAGAAACAATCGACAGTGAGGTGCTGCTTTAGTCCTCAAAGAATCAGTTTTAGAACTAGAACATGGAAAGTTTTTGTACTAAGACTACTATTACAGTATGTGTACTTTGCATTCTTACCCAGGTATTACACTACATTTTAAAAGGAGCCAGGGCCAGGGATATGGCTCAGTGGCACCGCACTTGCCTGGCAAGTGCAATGTCCTAAATTTGATTTCTGGTACAAAGGAAAGAGGAGAGACAGAGAGAGAGAGACAGAGAGAGAGAGACACAG
>PVJX010020207.1:0-33659 GCA_004027295.1 Dolichotis patagonum | reverse complement strand
CTTATTTCACCATCAAGGCTTGCCTCTGTGAAAGCTCACAAAATATTCAGTCTTCAAGATGTTCCAAGTCCTCAGAGGTCACGGTTTTCTGTGCCTTGAATCCACCTGCACAAATGTTAACCCAATTGGTACAGCAAGGAAATAACTCTGTTTCCTTCCTTAGGTGTTAGGTTTTTCTTGATCATTCTAGGAAAGTTATTTCTTACTTTTCCTCAGATGGTGTAATTATATTTTAATGTCAAGGAATTTTCACTTTTTACCCTCATTTTTCAACTAGAATACTCTACGAGTGATGTCTCTATGGATAATTGACATTTTTAGAGATCTGCTTAAGCTGTACGTCTTCAGAAAAGCCTTCTCTTATTTCAAACAAAAGAGTAACTTCCATTCCTTTCCATATCTTTTCTCTACATTATTTCCTTTTAAAATGCTGTTATTATATACTACCTTAAATATCAATCTGTTACTTATCTAAAATTAATAAAGTATAAATTCTGCAGTAATATTTTTATGTGCACTCAACTTTGGTGACTACACAAAAGCTGTTAGCACAGTCACCATTAAAGAAGTATGAGAACAAACATCTTTAGATACAATAATTTTGAAAAAATAAACCCAAAATTATTATAGAGTAACTTAATTTTATGAAACTGGCATGAATTGGAGTCAAAATTTACAAAAAATTATTTTTGACTTGGAGGATCAGTTTATAGTCACATAATATCATTTATCTTAAAATAATTCTTTACAATTCTCTTAAAAATAGATTTTAGAAGAAAATTTAGGTTATTTTTCACAATGGAAATAAAAATGAAAGTAAATAAACATAATCAAGGCTTACAATTAGATATCTGTAAAAACAATCATCAAAAGCGAATGCAACATTCTAAATAAAAAGTGAAAAACAGCTGATATAAAATAAATAAATAGAGTGTATCTCCTGCAAGGAAGGATAAACTGCTGAAATGACACATTCCTGCACAAATCCTGGGGTAAATTATTGAAGAGTTAGGGGGCTGGAGAGTTGGCCCAGTACAAAGGACAATCTCCAGTCTACTGGTTATCACTCACACACACAAAAAGTAGTACTTCTGGAACAATTAAGTAAATTCTAAATAAATAATCTGCTGAGAGAAAGTTAAAGATCACCAACATAATTAATTTTCCCTTCTTCTCATTTCCTTTCTTGCCCTTCCCTTTTTTGTGAGACAAGGTTTTACTAGACAGTTTTGACTGGATTGGAATTCATTGCTAGGACTAGGTCCAGGGTCAAGGTAAGGAGGAACTGAGATCAAGTCAAAGAACTAAATCATGCCAGTAGTGAGCCAGTTCCAACTAAGGAGAATGCACACGGATTGCTGCAAAGTGAACATACTGAGTTCCAGCCTCACAGCTAGAAATGACTTTGAACTTCAGTGGAGCTAATGGTGAAGGGTTTCTGGGATTACCCACTAGTCTGGCATAAATCTATGAATATCTTGCTGGGATTAAACAACACGGATCTGGGTTCTTTCTGCCCAATTTACCTACTAGTCACAGCAAAGACACATCTTGAATTAAACATTTATTTTTATTTTTCCTCTTCTGTTTGTTTTTGTTGTTGTTATTGTTGTTTTATTTTCTTTTTTCTTGAATGTTCTTGTTTTCATATAAGTGTGAAAAGTTTACACTCTTTTGGTTGTTGTTGTTCTGTCCTTTTCTTGTTTACATTTGATTTCCTCTATCTTTACCTCCTGTCTTCATAATCATTTTCTCAAAGTTGGTGTAATCTTCATTTGTTCTCCAGTATTGCTTCTAATCTCTTCCTCTTCTTCTATTCTCTATTTTTTCTTCCTAACCACTTTTAAATTTTCTCCCCTAAGAGTAAAATCACCATAGAATGACATATTTCCTGTACAAAATTTTCTAGTTTGCTTTAGATTTTGTCATAAAATCACAAATATCATATATGGCTAAAGGTAGTAAATCAATAGCACAGCTTGTCATTTTATACTCTGTATTTGATGCTGTTGTTGTTTATGATTGTATTACTTTAGATAAGGTGATATATTTATTATAATTAATTGTTCTTTCCATTATACTCAGCCTGAAAGTGCTAAAGGGCCATAAAAAGTACTGTAGGCCATTGACAAAGAACCAGGGTATACAGCCAATAAGCAGGAACTTTTTATCACTAGTAAATTAAAGGGGCAAGAACTAGTAACAGACGTACAATGCAAAAGCAGACATCTTTAAGAAGGAATCATCTGTTAAGGATTCTAAACGTTATCAATAAATCTACTTGCAAAGAACAATTTACAAACATCAACCCAAGGATTAAACTTAAAAAAAAAAAAAAGAAAATAAGAAAATGTTTAACAACAAGCAATTTCAGACTTACAGCTTACCTAAGATAAGTCCAGGGGGTAGTGGGGTGGAACAGTTCAGAAGCCAGCCAGCTGGACTCTCTGAAGTTGTAACAGTGGAAGTAACAAAGCAGATTGATGAGGTCTAGAAAAATGGATCAAATCAGAAATAATTCCCCTGATAACTACATAGATGGTGAGAATAATGAAAGACTTGGCAAACATACAGAGGTTTAAAAAATAGAGGAGCTTAGGAAAATGATAAAAAACATGAATCTCAACATAAGAAAGAAATGAAATTAATGAAACAGATTCAAACAGATATCAAAAGTTCACTGAAAGCATATGTAGCAAAAATGAGCAGTGTGAGAATAGAATATCAGATATTTGAGACAGGATGGTAGTAAGTAAACATAAAAAGAACAATTTTTTTTAAATAGGAAGGGACTAGAAGAAAACAATCCAGTACCTGCTAAGTGATATAAAGTACAACATAAGTTTAATTGGTGTCAATGAAAAATAGCAGTAGACAGTGCAAGTAACATTGAAAAACACTTTTTTAAGAAGTAATGACAGAAAACTCTCCAAACATTTAAAAAGTATTTGACATTCACATAAGTGGAACATATTGAACTCGAATTAACCATGATCCAAAGAAAGAAAGAAAGAAGAAGAAAGAAAGAAAGAAAGAAAGAAAGAAAGAAAGAAAGGAAGGATAGAAGGAAGGAAGGAAGAAAAAGAAAGAAAGAAAGAAAGAAAGAAAGAAAGAAAGAAAGAAAGAAAGAAAGAAAGAAAGAAAGAAAGAAAAGAAAGAAATCTACACCAAGGCCTATAATAGTCAAGATTTCAGAAGATCAATACAAGAACATAATATTAAGAGCTGTTAGAGAAATGAAACAGATAATCTATAAGGTAAAGCTCATAAGAATCACAGCATAATTCTCAACACAATCCCTTAAATCAGCTAGCATTTAGAGTGAATTGTTTCAAACCCTAATAGAAAACAGCCTCCAACCCAATTTGATATACCTGACAAATCTATCTTTTCAAAACTAATGGAAAAACAAGATACTTCCATGACAAAACACATGAAGAAATTCATGAACACTAACTAGAACTACAAAATGTTCTGATAGTCATTCTGAAAAGAGATAATAAGGGCTACAACTTCATGAAACTCAACAGCATCTACCAAGGAAGGCAAGCAATCAGAGAAGAAAGGGAACAAAACCAGAAAAATAACATGAGAAAGATAAGTGAATACACATCATTTGTAATCATCAAATTAAATGATTTCAACTTACCAATAAAAGACACAATGGATCAAGAAAAAAGATTCAATAGTATATACTTTCATATAAAAAATACATTCAATTCAAAAAGAAATAAATAGACATAAAAGAATGAAAAACCATTTTTCATTTGAGAGGAACCTCAAAAAAAAAAAAAAAACAACCAGAGTAACTCATTTATTTACAGATAAAGTGGATTTGAAGCCAAGACTGATTAACAGAGACAAATGCCACACTCCAAAGGAACAACCCATTAAAAAGTGCTAAGAATCATAAATATATATACACCAACCAAAACTTATAAGAGAAATATTATCAGACATGAAAAGCCAAATATACATTAATTTAATTGTAATAGTGTCATAATGTATAAGAACATGCTAATTAAATTCTAGTTGAATTGCTAATTTAATATGTTCAAAAAAAGTCAAGTTGCATTTTTCTAAAAAAAATTGCAGTGTTATGGATTTTTGAAATGAAACAAAACTAATATAACCGGAAAAACTCAGATTAAACCTAGAATTTTTAATATTCATATGATAAATGACTTAGAATGAATGAGCACAGAGTACATTTTTAATTGTTATAAATAGGATCCTTTTATAACAGTAAACAAAACAATAGATGTCTTAGTTACTTTTCTCGCTTCTGGCACAAAACCTTCAACATCCTAAATTGAAGGAGGAAAAACTTATTTAACTCACAATTTGTAGAAGTTTCAATACATGATTGGCTGTCTATAAGGCAAAGAGGCATATGCAAGAGGGACAATAGTTCATGATGGTGGAAGGTGGCAAAAAACAATGAGAGAAAGATCATCTCTTATAATGTATGCAGGCTAAGTGGCCTAGCATGGGTATATCATTCATACCCTGAACCCCAGCACAGGACAATAAATGATTGCAAACTCTAGATTTAGCCACATCTGAAAAGCTCATCTCCATTACAGTATGATGCTTTGGGGTGACATCTGGACACAAACCATAACAATAAAAAAGATAGTTCTCAGTAAGAAAGTTTACTTTGGTTCATAGGTTTCATTCTATTATCTTTTGGTCTATTGCTGTTGGGGTTACTGCCAGGCAACGAGTGACGGTGGGAACTCATGTTAGAACCAAACTCAAATAATGCTTAGTGGAGAGTAAAGGAGAATTAGGTGGGTGACAGTGTCCCCATGTTCTCTTCAAAGTATATTACCCATGACTTAAATTCTCTCACTAAACCTCAGCTTCGAAAAGTGCCACTTCCCAATAATGTCAGACTGAGTGTCAAGCATTTCACACATTAACCTTTAGGGCATGTTCCAGGGCCTGACTATAGCAATATGTTAAAAATGAAAAGTACATTTATAAACAAAATTATGCATGTATGTTAATTTTAAATAAATATACTAAATGAACCCTTTAATAAATACATTAAAATGAAAGTGTAAATGTCAGCATTTATATCAAAATCATGAAATAATGGCAATAAACATTGCAAAATGGTAATATCCTCTAAAATTCAACATTATTGACTAAAATATTCATGAAAGTATATGTATTCTTGGACTGGAAAATTCAAATTTTAAAGTTTTTTTTTTTTTCACTCTAAGTTAGTTGATTGATTTAGTGACGAAAAAATATGATGGTTAAGATTAACTTTCAACTTGATTGACTTGAGAGACACCTAAGAGAAAAGTAAAGTTCAGTCCTGGCTGTCTGAGGAGGTGGTTAGAGTGATTTACATTCTGCATCTCCTGCCTCTCCCCTTCCTCTCTGGCCGTGTTCCCCTGCTCTGCTTCCCAGTCACTGTGAACTGGATAGCTCTCCTCTGTCTTTTCCTTCAGCCATGTTGGCACTGACATCAAGGCAGTCCATCACAGCTTGAATTTTTGATACCATAAGCCAGATAAGCCCTTCTTCCATTAAATTTTGGTCACCAGGTATTCTGTTCAACAATGAGATAATTTATCTGTATGAAAAATAAAATTTAAATTATATAATTAATAAGCTAACTCTAAAATGCATAAAAGATACAAACCAAGTTATAGCCATGATATTGAAAAATTAAGTTCACATTATTTTCTGATGTATCAAATTTGTAAATACTCATTGTTTGATGCAATACTGGGTTAAAAACAAAAATATAGACAAGTGAATGTAATATAAGAAAACAGACAAACATATTTGATTACTTTATTTCTTTGAAAATTATTTTAAAATGTTACCTCATTAGAAACAAGATGATGGAAATCTTTAACATCATATTATTAAACATCCTACATTGGTTATAAATACAGTAATGAAAAATAAACTCAGAAAAACATTTAGAATTAAAACTAAGAACTTTTAGTCCTCAAATAGCATCATTTTTTTTTATTTAAGAGGAAAAAAGACATATGAAAGAAAAACAAAAATGAAAAGAGACAAACAACAAACCCAAAACAATAACAGTATAAGTTTTCAAAATAACATAATAGCTATTCAACAATGGTATCAATATTTCATATTGTTACCCTCAAAAGAGTTGCTTAGATTGCCAGATATAGACATGTAAAATTGATCTAAAAATATGAATATTAACTGTTCTTTTCCAAGGACTAATACAATTAGTACTATAGTAATCTTAGCTATCTTATGTATATATGTAAAAGTGGGATACTGGAAGTGGGATGCCTGTGAGGTATGTGTATATATATATATATATATATATATATATATATATATTCATCCTGTGTGTTTTGCCTTTTCCTTTCCTTCTTTCTTCCTTTCCCCACTCCCAGTTACTTTTCATCTTTGAGCAATTACTTACTTTTAAACAATATTTATGATAAATTTTGGACTGTATTTGTTCTTTCAGGTTCTTACACTAGGAAGACAAAACAATATTTACACATGTGAGTTTGATTTATTTCATTTATGAATATGGCCTCAGGTCATGTTCTGTTATTTATAAAAGCTTTTATGCAATCTTTCTTTACAGCTGAGTAGTACTCCATTGTATAAAAATACCACATCATTTTAATCCATTCCACAATTGGTGTTCACTTGAGTTGTTTCCAAGATTTGGCTATTACAAATTGTGCTGCTACAAACATGGGTGCACACACAGCACTGTGACATGATGTTTTTAATTCTTTAAGGAAGATATCCAGAAATGGGATACCTGGGTCAAATGGAACCTCTAATCCTAGCTTTGAGGAACCTCCAATCCTAGCTTTGGGGAACCTCCAGACTGATTTCCACAGTGGCTGAAACAGTCAACACTCTCAAACAGTGGAGAAGAGTCCCTTTTTCCTCACAGAGTCTCCAGCATTTATTCCTGGTTGATTTATTCATATTGGTCATTTTTTCTGGAGTGATATAGAATCTCAGTGTGGGTTTAATTTATAGTTCTCTAGTGACCAAAGATACTGAACACTTTTCAATGAATTTATTTGACGTTATTTTTTCTTCAGCTGAGAAGTGCCTACTCATTGCAGGTACCAACTTTTGGATTGGGTCTTTAAATTATGGGGGCCTGATTTTTTAATTTTAAAGAGAATAAAACACAAGAGAACAGAACAAAGCAAATCAGAATAGAACAACAGAAGCAACATAGCACTTCACAACAAGACAACCGAACATCAGTGGTATTTACCTTTTTGTCTTTGACATAATTGAACATACCTTCACATACATAATATCAAATATAACAAAATAGTATAAAACCATTCAACAGAATGAAAGCATTACAGGACATTCAAAACCAAATAACAAGAAATGAACAATGGCTACTATAATATCTCATTTTCCTTAAATAATTTGTTTATACCATCACACATAATAAAATCTAATAAACACAACAGAATAGAACCAATCAAGGCAGAAGAACAAAAGCATGGTAGGACTTCCAAGCAAGATGATAGTTAAAAAGCAATGGCTGCCATCATGTCTTGTTTTCTTCAGAGTAGCTGTTCATATTATCACACATCAGAAAATCAAAAAAAAAAAAACAGATTAAAACCAATCCAACCAATGAATGAAAACATTATAAGACTTCAAAGCAATATAATGGGAAACCATGATTACCATAAAATCATATGTATTCTTACCATTTCTTACACTAGGGAGAATATACGGTATTTACACATGTGAATTTGATTTTTTTCACTTATGAGTATGGTCTCAAGTTGCATCCATTTATTCATAAATATCTCAGTGTGATCATTCTTTATAGCTGAATAGTACACCATTGCATAAAAATACCACATCTTTATTATCCATTCCTCAGTTGATGGGCATTTAGGTTGTTTCTAAGGTCTGGCTATTAAAAATTGTGCTGCTATAAACATGGGTGCACATATATCTCTGTGGTATGATGTTTTCGATTCTTCTGGGAATATGCCCAGAAGTGGAATAACTGGGTCAAATGAGAATACCAGCTTTTTGAGAAATGTCCAGACTGACCTCCACGGCAGTTGCACCAATATACACTCCCAGCAACAGTGCAGAAGAGTTTCTTTTTCCCCACAGCCTCTCCAGGATTTGTTGTTGGTAGTTTTCTTTATCCTGGCCATTCTTTATGGAGTGAGATGGAATCTCAGTGTGGTTCTATTTTGCATTTCTCTAATGACTAATGATTTATTGATTTATGTATGTTGAACCATCCCTGCATTCCTGAGATGAACCCCACTTGGTCATGGTGTATAATCTTGATGATTTGCTGCATTCTGTTTGCCAATATTTTATTGAGAATTTTTGTGTCTATGTTCATTAGGGATATTAACCTATAGTTCTCTTTATTTGTTGGATCTTTCACAGGTTTTGGTACAAGAATAATAATTGCTGCCAGGAATGAGATAAGAAGAATTGCTTCCCTTACAATTTCACTGAAGAGTTTGAGGAGTGTCGCAATTAAGTCTTCTTTGAATTTCTTGTAGAATTCTGCAGTGAATCCATTTAGGCCTGGGCTCTTCTTTGTTGGTAAGAATTTAATTACATTTTCAATTTCATTATTTGAAATTGGGCTTTTCAGCAGTTTTACATCTTCTTGACCCTGTTTTTCTATTTCATATGTTTCTAGGAATCTGTCCATTTCTTCTGTGTTATCGAACCTATGAGAGTAGAGGTTTTCGAAATAGGTGTTGATGATCTTCTGCATTTCCACAGAGTCTGTATTGATTTCACCCTTTTCATTCCTTATTGCATGAATTTAAGTTTTTTCTTTCCTTTTTTAAAATAAGGTTGGCTATGGCCTTATCAATTTTATTTATTCTTTCAAAGAAACAACTCTTTGATTCATTTATTCTTTATATTGCTTTCTTAGTCTCTGTTGCACTAATTTCTGCTCTGATCTTTATAAGTTCCTCCCTTCTTTTGCCTTTGGGCTTGACTTGCTCTTCTTTTTCTAGATATTTGAGGTGTAGCATCAGGTTGTTTATTTGTGTTCATTCGGTTTTCCTGGTGTGGGAATTCACTGAGATAAATTTTCCTCTGAGGATTGCTTTTATTGCATTCAACAGATTCCAGTAAGTTGTATTTGTAGTTTTGTTTCCTTGTAGATATTGTTTAATTTCTTCTTTAATTTCCTCTGTGACCCACTGATTGCTCAAGAGTATATTATTCAATTTACATGTGTTTGTGGGTTTTTACAGTTTCTTCTTCATTAATTTCTTTTCATGGTGCTATGATCTAATAATATGAATGGGATAATTTTAATTCTTTAGCATTTACTTAAGTATGTTCTGTAGGCTAGTATATGGTCTAATTTAGAGACAGTCCCATGTACTGCTGAGAAGAATGTATATTCTAATGTTGTTGGATGGAACACTCTGTATAGGTCTATCAAGTTCATTTGTTCACAGGTGTGATTCAGTTCTGTCATTTCTTTGCTGATTTTCTGTCTGGTTGATCTGTTACTTTGTTTTAATGGCAAGTTAAGGTCTTCTGTTATAATTGTATTATTGCTCATTTGATTTTTCATTTCTCTTTATATTTGTTTTGTATAACTGGGTGCTCCTAAATTTGGTGCATATATATTTAAGATTGTTATCTCTTTCTCTAGAAGTTTTCCCCTAACTAGTATGTAGTAGCCTTCTTTATCTTTTTGGATCATTCTGTTTGAAGATTCCATTTCCTGCAAATAGACTAGCTACCTCTGTTTTTTTTGTTGGGGGAGTAGTCCAATTGCACTAAGTATTGTTTTCCACCCTTTGACTTCCAGTCTATGAATTTCCTTTTTGGTTAGATTAGTTTCTTGTACATAGCATATGGTTGTTTATCCATTCTGCCAATCTGTTTCTTTTAATTTGTGAATTGAGACCTTTTACATTAATGGTTATAACTGATATATATTGGTTTATTTTGGCACTTCATCTTTCTGCTGTTGATTCTTTACCTTTCCACTCTGTTTAATTGTGTGCCTTGCTTAGTGGTTTTTCCTATGTGTATCTAAAATGTGTTTCAGTATTTTTTTGCAGGGTTGCTTTGGTGGTCATGAAGTTCTTCAGCTGTTCTTTGTCATGGAAGTATCTTATTTCTCCATTCATTTTGAAGGACAGTTTTGCAGAGTGCATAAATATGGGTTGGAAGATGTTTCCCTTTAAGATCTTAAATACTTTATGCTTTTCTTGACTTCATTGTTTGTGTTAAGAAGTCTGCTGTGATTCTGATAGGCTTTCCTTTATAGGTGATCTGTCTTTTCTCTCTAACAGCTTTGAATATTATGTTCTTATGTTGGATTTCTGGGATGGTGATTATTACATATCTGGGTGTATTTTTATTTTGGTTATGGTTATTTTGAATTTTATATGGTTCACTGACCTGTATGTCACTTTCCATTCTCATGTATGTCACTTTCCATTCTCATGTTTGGGAAATGTTCAGCTATTACTTCTATAAATAGCCTCTTGATAGCATTTGTATTATCCCCTTCTTCTTCATTTATCCCAATCAATTGTATGTTGTTTTTCTTTGCATCATCTTGCAACTATTGAACTTTTATTTCCTGATTCCTTGTTATTTTTAAAAATCTTTTTTTTTCCTGTTCACTAGCTACAATCTTGTCTGAAATTCTATCTTCACTTTCATTTATGCAGTTTTGCTTACTTTCCATGGAATTTTTGATTTCCTGTATTTCTTTTTGTATCTGCTCCATGTATTCTGTTTGTTTCTTATATAGTTCATTCAGGTTTTCCATCTTTTTGCACTGTTCCTCTAATTTTTTAACTGTCTTCTTTATATGTGTTCAGCCTTTTCACTTCAGTTGTTATCATTTCAGGTGTTTCAGGTGTATCGCTTACATTTTCTTCTATGTACATGGTTCCTAAGCTTGCTTAGGATTGCTGGAAGTTTGAGATTGTATTTTGGTCTTTTGTTTTGTCATTGTTTTTATTTCCTGGTATTAGCGATGTTCCAAAGCTTCCCCACACATGCTGGAAATCACCTGTATGCCTTCAGCTCCTGGGTCTGAATGGATGTTGCTGGGTGTGAACCAGTCAGACCCAAGGGGATCTCTCATGCATCCTCCAGTGATTTAGAATGCTTTTAAGGTTCTTACCTACTGGCAGGGATGGTCTAAAGCTTACCCTGCCTGTGCTGGAAATCACCACATGTGCCTTTGTCTCCTGGAACTGAATGGAGGTCGTTGGGCTTGGCCCAGTCAGGCCTGCAGGGCCTCCTGTGCATCCTCTGGTGATTTTTAATGCTGAGCTGGGCTCAACTGCTGGGAGCAATGGTCCAAAGCCCTCCCCATATGTGATGGATATCACCTCCACCTGCTGGGGCTTTTTAATTAATTATTTATTTATTTATTTATTTACCAGTGATTAAACTCATGACCTTGTGCTTGCCAGGCAGGCCATTGTGCCACTTTGGCTGAAATTTTTTTCCCAATTTGTAGGTTTTCTCTTCACTCTTTTAGAGGTTTCTTTTGACATTAAAAAACTTTTTAATAAGACAAGATCCCAGTTGTTGATTCTGGGAAGTATTTCCCATGTTGTTTGCTTTTGTTCATGAACTATCTGCCTATCCCTGTGTCATAAAGATTTCTACCTACTTTGTCTTCCAGCAGGTTTAGTGTTTCTGTTTTAGTATTTAGACCTTTGACCCATTTTGACTTTAGTTTAGTACATGGCAATAGAAATGGGTCTAGTTTTAGTTTTTGGCTTATGAAAAGCTAGTTTTTCCAGAACCACATATCAGAGAGACTTTCTTTCTTCAAGTGAACATGTTTGGAACTTTTTTTTAACATGAAATAGTTGAGTGTATTTGTAGTTATGGTTTTATCTTCTAATCTATTCCATTGATCTTCATGTCTATTTTTATTCCAGCACCATGCTGATTTTATCACAGTAGCTTTGTAGTATAATTTCAAATTGGGGATTGTGATGCTTCCTGCCTTGCCTTTTTTTGCCCAGAGTTGCCTTTGCTATTCTAGGTCTCTTCTGTTTTCAGATGGATTTTAGGAATGATTTCTGTAAATCTGGGTGCATGCAAATGACATTTTGATCTAAATTCCTTTAAATCAGTATAAAAATTTTGGAAGAATGGCATTTTCATGATGTTTGCTTTTCCTGTCCATGAACAAAGAATGTCTCAATTTTCTGAGCTCCTCTTCAATTTCTTGTTTCATAATAATGTAATTTTCAATGTACAGATCTTTCATTTCCCTTGTTAGATTGATTCCTCCTAAGCATTTCTTTTTTTAATACTATAGTAAAGATGTGGTTTTCCTTATCAAATGAAATCAATATTAGTGTGAAAAAGAAGTAAAAATTCCAAAATGGTCAAACAGAAGTTACTCTGTCTCACTCCTTTCACAAGATAAAATTAAAGCCACAAGCACATAGTTGCATTTTGAAATGACTGGTGGAGTGTAAGTACTGGAACTGAGGATGTCAGAGACTGAAACTTCATCTGTCACAATAAGCTGAGAAACCAGTACAGAGAAAATAAAAAGGACATGGCAACCATGTCTTTATCTATGAAAGTCTCTGATATACTAATCTCATGATAATTAGTTATTAAAATATACATTATTATTTTTTAATTTTTACTTATTTGTTTTGTACTGGGGATTAAACTCACAACCTTGTACATGCCAGGCCCATGCTTGTGGCCTAAGCTAAATCCCTGGCCCATTATTATTTAACACATAACATTTTTTCCACAAATAGTATGGCAAAAAAAAAAAAACAGACTTCTGTCTCAATGTGAGAATGACAGAGTAATTAAATCCTAAAGTGATTACAAAAAACCAGGTGGGACAATTTCAGCTTATAGTACATTGAAATGACAGAAATGCACTGGAGTTTTAAGCTAGAAAAAAATTTGTTGAACTCTAATTTTACCACCTCACTGAGTAGAAGATTAGAAAAAAAATAAGTAGAGTAGAAGATTTTCCTCAGCTTCAATTATTTTGTCAAATATAGAATCAGAAATAATGCTTATTAGATATTTTATTATTCCAAATGAGTTGTTTTCAGAAGTTTCTGCATCAGGTGATTTTCAGAAGTTTCTGTGAGTTCTAGGGCTTACTTAAAACCACAAATGTTTAAGTGGTGTTAGGGAATACTACTGTAGGAATTATTTACAAGATAGTGATTTGCTATATAAAGTGTGCTTTTGCAGTAACTGAACATTTTAATAATCTAAATTCTTTATGGGAATTATAGCTTACCTTCCAGATCTTTCCATAAATTCTTCAGAAATATTGCAAACTTAATATTATAGTGGATATTTTATCATTAATCAGTGATGATATTATTCATAATATATAAATGATGCCTAAATAATTATATAGTGAGCATTAAAATTCTCATGCTACTTAAACACTAATTTTCTAAATGTATATTACATACTTATGTATATAGTTATATTACCATATTTATTTTATTACATACCATTATTATGGTTGGAAAAATATAAATTTTATGTTTAAGATATACAATATTGCTTTAATTGTCCTTGCAGTATCTTAGTTTTGAGTATTTCTTCTACTTTCAGAAATTTTGTTGAATGTTCTACTTGTTAATATTGAAATTCTCTATTCTGCTCCAGGCTTGAACATACTTACAAGTAACAAAGAGAGTAATAGCACATATATAAAATGTTTATTAGAACTTCTTTTAAAATAATATCTACCCCACTTGTGGCTATTTTCCTGAAGGTATTTTATGTAAGCACATGATCATTTTTCATAAGAACCTCTTTAGAAAAAACTTTCTAAAAACTGTTTTATTTTCAAATTTTCTGTGTACTCCATAATTGGGTGGTCGTTTGGACTTAGGCATTTTGCTCCACATTCAATCAAACATTGGAAACTAGGAAAAATATAGTTTCTTTTCAGTCTGACTTTTTCACATATAGTCACTCTTTTTACCTTGTTTCCTTCACTAACATTGCTTGGGGCCAATCATTTAATCTTGTCTGACTTTTTTCTATGTTTTTATTCTTCATAATTTAGTTCAACTTTGAAAAGATTTGCCACTTTCTCCAGTCTTCAGGATCACAGTGAAATATTTTAATTGTCATATTCTCACTCTATTTATTATTTATGTGGCTATATTTAAAAGGAGACTATAACATATTACAGAAAAATAATTTGTGAAGAGGAAACCAAAGAATGAATCTCTAAACATCATTTAAAATTTTTTTGTGGTTTATTTACCATTATATAATCAATTTTATTATTACTGCTTCTCTATTATCTCAGTCAGTTGTATCACTAATTCAAGAAACCAGAAAGTATTGGTGCTCATTAGGATACAATAAAAATATGTTGTTTATAAAAACGGGCATTTTTCAAGTATAATCTTTTCTTTAAGAGTATTTCTTAAATTATCCATCATCCCTGAAAAGGTTAATCATGAACCTTTCTAAGAGAACCTCACTGCACACTTCATTGTGAATTTAAGTGGAAGATAATAATCAGAACTCAAAAAAAGGCTAAAAATACAGTGTTTTAAAAATATCCAACTTCTCTTATAAGAAATTATACTTCATTTGATTTTAAAATATCATACAGAACTTGCTTCTTTTTTATTTTTTATTTTTTTAATTTTTTAATTTTTTAAAATTTTATTTTAAAAAGAATAAAACAAAAGAGGGCAGAACAGAGCAGGTCAGAATAGGACAACATAGGCAATACAGTACTTTACATTAAAACAACCAGACATTAACAGTAGCTATCACTGTATCTCTTTCTCTGCTATAGTTGAGCATAGTTTAAATTACAATAATATCATACATAAAAAATAGCATAAAACCATTCAAAGAGTGAAAGAATTACAGGGCATTCTGAACCAAATAACAGAGAATTATCAATGGGTACTATAATATCTCATTTTCTATAAAAAATTTTGTTTATACTATCACACATATTCAAATCCCAAAAAGACACAATGAGATAGATAGAACCAAAGGTAGTAGAAAAATAGAAGAATGGTAGGACTTCTAAGAAGAATGATATTAAATCAGCAATAGCTGTCATAATGTTTTGTTTTCTTCAAAACAGCTGTTCATACCATCACATATGATACAGTCAAACAGAATAATACCATTCCAACTGATGAATGTAAACACTGAAAGGCTTCAAAGCTATGAGATGGGGACTCATGATTACCATAAAATCTTATATACTCTTATCAACTCTCATACTAGGGAGACTATACGGTATTTACACATGTGAGTCTGGTTTATTTTGCTTATGAGTATGGCCTCAAGTTATGTCCATTTACTTATAAATATCTCAGAGAATGATCCAAAGAGATAAAGAAGGTCATACTAGCTAGGGGAAAACTTCAAGAGGAAAAGATAACAATCTTAAATATATATGCACCAAATTCCAGAGCACCCAGCTATACAAAGCAAATATTAATTGAAATTAAAAGTCAAATAAGCAATAACACAATTATAACAGGAGATTTTAACACACCATTGACACAGAGGGACAGATCAACTAGACAGAAAATCAGCAAAGAAATAACAGAACTGAATCATACCTGTGAACAAATGGACTTGATAGATGTATAGAGTTTTCCATCCAACAACATCAGAAGATACCTTCTTCTCAGCAGTACATGGGACATTCTCTAAAATAGAACATATACTAGCCCACAGAACATATTTAAGCAAATGCAAAAGAATTGAAATTATCCCATGCATGTTATCATATCATAGTGCCATGAAATTAGAAATTAACAACAAAAGCAACTGCAAAAACCTCACAAACACATGGAAATTGAGTAATACACTCTTGAGCAATCAGTGGGTCACAGAGGAAATTAAAGAAGAAACTCAACATTATCTACAAGCAAATGAAAATACAAACACAACTTACCGGAATTTGTGGGATGCAATGAAAGCAGTCCTTGGAGGAAAATTTATTGCACTGAGTTCCCACATCAGGAAGACTGAATCAACACAAATATACAACCTGATGCTACAACTCAAACATCTAGAAAAAGAAGAGCAAGCCAAGCCCAAAACCAAAAGAACGGTGGAAATTATAAGGATTAGAGCCAAAATTAACAAATAGAGACTAAGAAAACAGTACAAAGCATCAATGAATCAAAGAGTAGGTTCTTTGAAAGAATAAAATTGATAACCCCCTAGTCAACCTTATTAAAAAAAGGAAAGAGAAAACTCGAATTCATGCAATAAGGAATGAAAAAGATGAAATTAACACAGACTCTGTGGAAATACAGAAGATCATCAATAGCTATATTGAAAACCTCTACTCTCATAGGTTTGATAACACTGAAGAAACAGACAGATTCCTAGATACAAATGAACTACCAAAGCTGGATCAGGAAGATGTAAAACTGCTGAATAACCCTATTTCTATTAATGAAATTAAATATGTAATTAAGACCTTGCCAACAAAGAAGAGCCGAAGGCCAGATGGATTCACTGCTGAATTCTACAAGAAATGCAAAGAAGACTTAATTCCAACACTCTTCGAACTCTTCAATGAAATTGAAAGGGAAGCAATTCTTCTTAAGTCATTCCTTGAAGCAAATATTACTCTAGTACCAAACCTGAGAAAGACACAACTAAAAAATAGAACTATACTCCAATCTCCCTAATGGACATAGGTGCAAAAATTATCAATAAAATATTAGCAAACAGGAAGCAGCAAATCATCAAGTAGATTATACACAATGACCAAGTGGGATTCATCCCAGGAATGCAGGGATGGTTCAACATATGTAAATCAATAAATGTAATCCACCATATCAATAGAGCCAAAAGCAAGAACCACATGATCATATCTATAGATGCAGAAAAAGCTTTTGATAAAGTCGAACACTAATTCATCATAAAACCTTACAGAGAATTGGAATAGATGGTCTTTACCTCAGTATGATAAAGGCCATCTATGACAAACCTACAGCCAGCATCATACTAAATGATCAAAAGCTGAAAGCCTTTACCTTACAATCAGATAAAAGACAAGGCTGTCCCCTGTCACCACTCCTATTCAACATAGGACTGGAAATACTAGTCAGAGCAATTAGACAAGAGAGAGAAATAAAAGGAGTAAAGATAGGAAAAGAGGAAGTTAAATTATCATTATTTGAAGATGACATGATACTTTACATAGAAGACCCCCGAAACTCCATTGAACAGCTCCTAGAATTAATAAATAAATTCAGCGATGTAGCTGGATACAAAGTCAATACTCAAAAATCAATAGCATGCCTATACACTAACAACAAAAATCCTGAAAGAGAGGTAAAAGAAGCCACAACCTTCACACTAACATCCAAAAAAATGAAATACTTAGGAATTAATCTCATGAAAGAAGTAAAAGAGCTATACAAGGAAAATTATAATACCCTGAAAAAGGAACTCGAAGAGGACCTCCGAAAATGGAAAAACATCCCCTGTTCATGGATAGGAAGAACAAACATTGTGAAAATGGCCATATTCCCAAAATTACTATACAGATTCAATGCAATCCCAATCAAAATACCACTAACATACCTCATAGATCTAGAGAAATCACTCCTAAAATTCATCTGGAACCAGAAGAGACCTAGAATAGCAAAGGCAATTCTAAGCAGCAAAGGCAAGGCAGGAGGCATCCCAATCCCTGATTTGAAATTATACTACAAAGCTACAGTAATAAAATCAAAATGATACTGGAAAAAAACAGACCTGAAGGTCAGTGGAATAGATTGGAAGATACAGCCACAACCACAAACACACTCAACCACCTTATCTTTGATAAAGGGGCCAAACATGTTCACTGGAAGAATGACAGTCTCTTCAACAAATGGTGCTGGAAAAATTGGCTATCCATATGCAGAAGACTAAAACTAGACTCATGCCTATCACCATGTAATAAACTAAAATCGAAATGGCTCAAAGATCTAAATCTTAAAACAGAAACACTAAATCTGTTGGAAGACAAAGTAGGTAAAAACCTCAAAGATATAGGGGTAGGTAGAGAATTCATGAACAAGAGTCAAACTGCATGGGAAATACTTCCCAGTATCAATAACTGTGACCATATCTTATTAAAGAGTTTCTGCATGTTGAAAGAGATTTCCAGCAGAGTGAAAAGAAAACCCATGTATTGGGAAAAAATCTTAATGGATTGTCCCTCAGACAAAGGACTTCTGTCTAGAACTTATAAAGAATTAAAGAAACTCATACCCTCGAAATTCAAAGACCCAGTCCAAAAATGTGCATCTGAAATGAATACACAGTTCTCAGATGAAGACATATGAATGGCAAATAAATACATGAAAAAATGTTCATCATCATTAGTCATGAAAGAAATGCAAATTAAAACCACACTGAGATTCCATCTCATCCCAGAAAGAATGGCCAGAATAGAAAAAACTACCATCAACAAGTGCAGGAGAGGCTGTGGGGTAAAAGGAACTCTTCTGCACTGTTTGTGGGAGTTTAGACTGGTGCAACTACTATGGAGGTCAGTCTGGAGATTCCTCAGAAATCTGGGTTTGGAGGTCCTATTTCACCCAGCTATCCCACTACTAAGCATATTCCCAGAAGATCTGAAAACATCATACCACAGTGATATATGTGCACCCATGTTTATAGCAGCACAATTTGTAATAGCCAGATCTTGGAAACAACCTAAGTGCCCATCAACTGAGGAATGGATAAAAAAGTTGTGGCATTTTTATACAACGGAGTACTACTCAGCTATAAAGAATGACCACATTGAGATATCTATACATAAATGGACAGAACTTGCTTCTTAAAAGATATTTTATTAGAAGCTATGACTTTAATTCATTCTTTCTTCACCATAGGTGTGGGAATGTTGTGTGAATGTGGTTAAAGGAAAGATGCACACTGGACTTAGCTGTTCTCTTGCTATCATCAGTAACAAAGCTAGCTTATATAACTAGAAGTAATATCTCAGTGCTCCTAGTACTTGACTATTACCACAAATATATGAGCTTCTAAAATCTTAGGCCATTTAAATGTTCACATTCAAATCCAAATACCTATAAAGTTCATCAAACATACCTGAATTTCTCTTTTTGATTTATGAATATGTCACAATTTGTCAATCCTGCATATTGTTGAGGTTTTTGAACTTTTTCTTAATAGTTCAATGCTAATAGAAACTATCTCTTTCCCAGCTGGTTCTCTGGAATGGAATTGTTATTCCAAAATCCCTGTATGATACCTGCTTTCTATATAACTGTTTCATTAAACCTAAAGATGTAGTACTTATTCTTTTTTTTTCTGTTTTCTGAACATTCTTAATTTCTTATCACTAAATTACTAAATGTTGCATCTCATTTAACTATTAACATCTATGATAATCCAAGCCTTTTGTTGTTATCATTCAGAGATTTTTCACTCATGGCTTAATGTAGCTCTCTTCAGTTGTAACTCATCAAAATTCTGTGCATTTTGAAAATACACTACATAGATGAAAATTTGTAATGTAAATTTTTGTTTCTTTACTTATCCTCTAGCAAAGATGTTGTATAATATATAGTGTCAGTCTTCTGCTTTCATGCTCTGAAAGGGCTTGTCATTATCAACAGTTCCTATCTTAGTTGATATTTTCATTGCTATGACAAAATACCAGGCACCCAAAGTTAAAGGAATCTCTTAGTTAAATTTTTCCCATTGCTGATACAAAATATCTGATATTCAAAGTAAAAGGGGGGAAGATTTACTTGTTTCACAGTGTGTAGATGTTCAATCCGCAACTGGATGGCTCCAGGTTAGGGTGGACTGGTAGAAATGCATCACAGAAGAGAAATAGTTCATAGAATGCAAAAGCAAGCAAGCAAGAGAAAAGGCAAATCTCTTTCTTGTTGTATATCTTATATTGTATTCAGGTTACTAGGATCTGATATTGTCAAACAAATCAATGAACTGTTTCATTAATTACAAATCCTTAATACAAGTATTGCACCATGAATTAGTTGCGCATTACATTCAGCTACCTCTACAAAAGCCTCACGTATGACAAAATGAGGCTTTGAGTGGCACATCTAGACACAAGCCATAACAGTTTCAATCTCTGAATAGCATATTCTTTGTATTTTGAAAATAATCCTTGCAACAAATTATCTGTATTTCAGAAAAGTTTATTTTACTTTACACTTAGAAATTTGGCCTAGTTTCTAATTTTAATGCAAATTTAAGAGAATTTATGATAAACTCATTTTCTAATGACACTAATTAACCCATCTACAGACAGGGATAACTAGATAGATAGATAGATAGATAGATAGTCAATTATATATGTATCTATATCTTTATATATATCTATCTATATATATAGATAGATATTTAGATATATATAGATATATATTTATATATCTATACATATATATCTATCTATATATCTATATATAAGTATATAGATATATATAGATATATGTAATATTCATGTATAAATATTTAACTCCTTTCAATTCATGAAGAAAAAGTGAAAAAAATGATAAAAATATATAATTCTAAAATTATAATTATATATTGTAACAATCAGCCAGTGTTTATAAAGCTCAACAATTTTTTGCAAAACTCCATAATTTTTTAATAGAAAAAACATTTTTTCCTTAAGGCTGTAAGTTTTGGAATAATTTCTGTAATAGTTATATATGAGTTGTGTTGTGGTAAGTATTTAAAATACATGGAAATCTCTTAAGGACTCCGTGGTTGAGTACACCTTAAAAAACATTTGGAGAGTGAAAATCAACAGCTAAATTTTCAAGGAGCTGATTTGTAACTAATGCTGTTGAAGATGATATCAATGGAGGGTTGAAGAAAAATGAGAAACATGTAAAGACACGAGAAGAAAGGTTTCCATTATGTAGTGGGGAAAATTAAGATGAACCTATCACTTTTATTAAGATTACAACACAAAAATTGTAACTAATAATTGGGTAATTTAGTTAAGGCTGTTTCGAGGCAGAATGCCTGAAGAACTACCTGTGTGATATTCATTTACTAGAAAAAGTAGTAAAAAAAAAAAAGAAAGTATTACTCCATTTTCAAATAAAATGCATAAAAAATAGAATGGAGTTAATTTTAGTGGGCTCAAAAATATATGTAATTTTATTTATCCTTATTAGAACATCAAAGGTTTTCCAAAAGAGAAGGGTGTTGGAACAAAAGGGAGATGGAGGATAGAATTATGATATTCTTGATTAAATGAAAGAAAGATATAAAGCAGTGCCTTATAATTACCAAAAAAATTCTCCTTCTGTTGTGTCGTGACATGCATCACAAATCCCCTCCTTTTAACAGTACACCTCATAAATTTAAGCTTGAATGTGTTGCTTGTCTCACACATTTAATTAGTTAAGTAAAAACATAGATTATCTTGATAGGATTTGTAGATACATGGAATGGATCAAAGTAAAGTCTAAGTTCGCTTGGTAAACTTAATAATGAGGAAATTTACATAAATTCTAGGATGAGACCCCTAAATTATCAGACTAGTTTATGTATGAATCTCACAACTTAACTACTATGATCAGATCTTTGTTCTCCAAGGACAGTCTGAGAGAGAAGCAATTCTTTAGATCATAATTCACAACTCCCTAAGGATTTGGATAGTTTTATGTGGTGTCAATTTTTTTCAGCATTTCATGTTGACAGCTTTTTTCCATAGCTCTGATTTCATTCTTGAGCACACAAGCACTAGAAAATTGAGTTACTACTAACACTGAATGTAACTCTGCCTTTGCCCAGTAGCCAAAGAAGCAAAACACATTTTATCACATGTGTTCCTCTCACCTACACCCTACTTCCTACCTCAGGACAAATCTCTATCTTCATCTCATATACTAAGAATGACAATTTGGGCTGGGGATTTAGCTAGGTGGCTTAAATGCTTACTTGGTAAGCGCAAGGTCATGACTTCAATCCCTGGTACCAAAAAAAGAAAGAAACAAACAAACAAACAAAAAAAGAATGACAATTTGCTTAGTTAACATCTTTTTTTTTTTTTTTTTGTACCAGGAATCAAACTCATGACTGCATGCTTGCACGGCAGGCACTTAAGCCGCTGAGCTAAATCTCTGACCCCAATATCTTGTTAGGATTTGAACTTTTCATTTATATTTCTCAGCCAAGTTATGTTAATTAATAATTAGATTATGAAATTATTCATCATTCTGCAAGTGATATTTTTCTATTTTTATTCAAGTGGAAAAAGCATACAAAAAGATTTTCATACTCAGTTAAATTTCACAATTGAAACTTGCTCAGTGTTTCCTTGGGGTTGAAATTTCCTGCTAGTTCTTTTATAATGAAGCAACTGATACCGATGATATAATTATAAAATGTTCTTTACCACTTGATTCTAAGTTTTAAACTCTCTCGTAATTTAAATTTTGATTTAAATTCCTTTTGATTCCTTTATAAATTCTTCTTAAAGTATTTTTAACCTCATTTTCCACTCATATTACAAATAAAGTGACCTGCAGACAAAAGCTACCTCAATTCTACATCTGTGGATTCTTCCCAGTATTAATGAGCTGTGAAAACTGAGAATGATCTGAGCAACTGGCATTAAGATGTAATAAACTATTATGTTTGGTATTTGTCAATTAGAAGGAAAGAAAAGACATGATTTCTATCTCAGCAAAATATTTCAAATATGGTAAGATATTTAAGTTCAGCAATAGTAAATCACCAATGATTTAGACATCAGCTTTTTTTAAAATTTCTGTTTGATCCAGACTAAAAAATAATGCCCATACTCAATTACTATTAATCTTCATAGTTCAATAATTTAGATTTTTCTACACATAAATTATAATTTAAACAACTTATCTCTTCACATATCTGTTATTTTTACTCCATTTGTAAGATTTGACTGTTAATCAGCATATTTTAGGTGTGCAGGCTGAAGTCTTTTTGTATGCTTCTCTTTAATTGTTTTATATGCAGTGTCTGTTCACATATTCTTTTGCTCATTTAAACATATATATATATATATATATATATATATATATATATATGACTTCTCATTCTAGTGTTAAATATGGTAAATTTTTCCTATGACTCAGATAAGTAGTCATATATAACTATCATTGTTACTTGGGGTCAGGGGAACAATTCTTTCCAATGAATAAAATCCTAGATTTCCCATGTTGAACAGTGAAATAAATGAACCTCCTGGGGACTAAAAGTGCAGAGACAGGTGGTGCTGAAAAGCTGGACAGTAAAAAATTTGAGACAGTTCCTCAGAAGAATAAAAAGAATTAAATTTGTGAAGGTCACTTCTGGACTTTTTAATTTTGGGCAAATATACTTTTTCACAATAACTTTGGGACTCCAAATAGTATCATAACATTGGATTAAACAAACCATTTTCTCATAATATATTTTATTAACTTTCTACATATTAATAATTGTTCTTCATGCATAAAAGTATGCATTTGATAGTAGGATGTTTATATTCAAAAATGCCTTTCATCATTTTTAGATTTTACAAGCAAGCTTTATTTTTCAAGTGATGTTCTATTCATCTATATCTATATCTAGCTAGCTAGCTAGCTAGCTAACTAGCTAAATATGTGTAGTGTAGGACGGTTTCAATTATGACTTTTTGACATAGTTGGATACTGCTATCGCTTGGATATTTACTGTAGCAAAATGATTCAAGTGTTAAACCCTGTGTCTCAGAATGTGCTATTAGAAGACTGGTTCTGCTGAGAGGTCTTAGAGTCATGCACTTAAAGTGGACTGTAAAACTTCAGTGTCTTCCTTTTCTTTGTTGACTTCCAAATCATGAAATGAATAGTTTTCCACTGTCATACACTCTGGCCATGATGAGATATCATAGATCCAAAGCAAAGCATTCAATTGATTATAGCTTAAAAATGGGAGTCAAAATAAACATTTTTTACAGATTGTTTACTGCATGTATTTGTTATACCAACAGAAATACAACATACTTACCAAGTACAATTTTTGGATTTTTTTCACAATTTAAGGTTTTTTTCATGAAGCATGCACAAATTCATAACTCTATGAAGTAAAAGATAAGGCTTTTTACAAGTTATGTAGTATATAAAATCATTGGTGTTCTGATTGTTCAATGTACAAAAATTGTAAAATTCCTCCTTCAAAAGAACTTCCACATACACTAAATGGAAATATTTTCCTTAGATCATAAAAAATTAATTCACTGCTTTCCTATTGCACCCTGGTAAATTACAACACATTTAGTAATTTGGTATTATTAATATTATAATCACTATTAATTTATTGTCTTATAGCTCTGAAACAGGCCTTGTTGAGTTAAAATTCAAATTTTACAGGGTTATCCTCCATAAAGAAATTCTAGGAGAACCTGAGAAGATGGCAGATCAGTAGGTAGCAAAGCAAAAATCCTCTCTGAGAGAAACAGCTCAGATGCTGGAATAAAACATCTAGGAGAAGACTAGATGGAAGAAGATGGATCCTCTTGACCAGGAAGAAACTAAAGGGAAAAGAAGAAAGAAAAGAAAGAAAAAAAAAAGAAAAGAAAAACTTGGACAGAAGGCTGCAGCCAGATGTGCTCTCAGCAGAGCCCACTGTGTACCAAAAACCACTGGAATCTGAAGATGCACGGGTCATGATGAAATTAGGGGTTGGTGAGCTCAAGGGACCAGGTGGAACACAACAGCACTGGCTTGGAGATCTGTACCAGCTTGCAGTGAGTGCGAGGAACTTGATGCTCCTGTAGGAGTGATGGATGATTGGCTGGCTGTCATTTTGGAGTCAGGCAGAATAATCCTGGAACCAGAACTGCAGAGGCTTCAGTCAGCATAGTAAAGTCAGTCTGCTTAGTGCAGAGAAGATGGGTGAGAATTGCTTGGACTGATGCACACCATTGTGCATGAAACAATAGCCAAGGGCAAGGTCTCCCTGAAGCTATCGCTAACAGGCTCTGACCACCTGGCACACACTAACTTGTGAAGACTTTCAGTGGTTGACCAGCTCAAAAGGAAGGGGCGAGCCTGACACACCCCTGCTTGTACTTCAGTAGTCATCAACAAACTGGGGAGGACAGCAATCCCTAGTCAGCACATTTCAGAGTAATTGTTGCCAATACAGGAAGTGCTGGAGACCCCCATTATCCTCCTGTCTGGGATAAACCAGAAGCATGATGAGAGGAAGAAACAAAAGGAAATCTCCAACCTCCATTCCAAACAGTACTGACCCAGGAGAGATAAACACAGAAGAGATCAGGGGACGCACACCTGCGGTTCCTGAAAAAGCAGAATGTGAAATAAAGAATTATCTTTGTGACATTATAAAAGAACTCAGAACAGAAATACTAGTACAAGTAAAGGAAGATATAAGAAAAATAATAAAATAAATGCTAAGTACCTCTCAAGAACACAGATGGAAGAATGGAAGAGCATAGAAAAAGCAGAGAAACCTTCAATGAAGAATATTTTAATAATCTAGAATACAAGAAACAGATTAAAAGTTATCACTGGAAAATTAAAATCTCCATTGAAATCTGGCAAAACTGATTGAAAGAAACTAACTATAGAGTGTCAAACCTTGAAGACAGGTTTGCAAAATGTGATTGTGATAGGAAAGAGCTCTTAAAAATAACAAAGAATCAGAAAGTAACAATACAAAGGCTAGAAGATGACAAAATATCTATAAATAAAGAATAAAAAATATGAATGAAGAAGCAGGGGTAAACACAAACAAAATACAAAGGCTATTTATAGAATTAATTAAAGAAAACTTCCCAAGCATAAGAAAAGGAAATAATATTCAGATATATGAGGCATACAGAATTCCAGCCAGGTATAACCAAAATAGATCTACACCCAGATGTATAATAATCAAGATCTCAGGAATTCAACACAAGAACAGAATATTAAAAGCTGTCAAAGAAAAGAAACAGATCACCTATAAAGGAAAACCCATCAGAATCATGACAGACTTCTTGATACAAACCATCAAATCAAGAAGAGCTTGGAGTGAAGTAATCTAAGCCCTGAAAAAAATAATCTCCAATCCAGATTGATGTACCCTGCAAAACTATCTCTCAAAATTAATGGAAAACAAGATGCTTCCATGACAAAGAGGAACTGGGTGAGTTCATTACCACCAATCCAACCCTACAAAAAATACTGAAGGACATTCTAGAGAGAGAGAGAGAGAGAAAAAACCGTGGTTTGAAGAACACTGGCAGAGGGGGTCACAATGAATGGGGCAGACAGTGGAATGAAGGGGAAAAGCAGACAACCAAAGGAAGAAAAATAGCATGGCAGAGATGTGGCAGAGAAGGTTGTTCATAATTGTTAACATTATGGCCTTGATAAACTAATAAAAAGAAAAACAGGCAGAATGGATCAGGAGATACGGTCAATCAAGATGCTTTATATAGGAAAAGTATTTAACCTGAAAGAGGGTTTATAGACTGAAAGTCAAAGATGAGAAAATAATGCTCTATGTGACAGGGAACCAGAAAAAAGAGGGAGTAGCTCGCCCATCCGCTGCAGACTGATTGTAAAGACATAACACTTTTATACAATGGAGAACTATCAAGATATAAGGAAGGAAAACCTTGAAGTTCTTGTAGGTAAATGGACACAACTTGAGACCAAGCTCAGGGATAAAAAGGTTCACAACCACTTAGGTAAATAGTGGGTTGCCTCCTTAATCTAAATACTAAAGGAGTTAGTGGGATACAAAATGTACAGTACCCCCTGGGAAAATGAAAGGGGAGGAACTGTCTAAATAGGGAAGGCAGTGGACATTGTTATTCTTGTATCATGATTTGAAATGCATGTTGCTTTCATTGCCCTGTTTAGTTTGGTTATGTTATGTCCCAGTTTGTCTACTGGTACTACATTTGAGGGCATAGACAGCTATTCCAAAGATAGCAGGGTATATTACAGTAAACATTTTAAATTTTCTATTAACTTAATCTGAAACCCTATATTGCTTTCACTGCCTTGTTTTGACTGATGTTATTTGAATTTGTGTTGCTTAATCACTGTCTTGTCTTAGTTGATTTTATTCAAATCTGTTATGTTTTATGGTATCACATCTGAGAGTATAGGCAAGTACTCTGAAGACAGTAAGATTCACTATGATACCCATTCTGGTTTGACTATAATCCTCCTTTGAAGTCCTATAATGTCTCCAATTTTTTTTTATTGATTTTATTCCATATTGCTATGTTCAGTTTTATTGTACCTGATGATATGGGCAATCCATTGTATCCATTGGGCAATCCATGTATGGGCAATCCATGGGTATCCATTGTAGATCACCTTTTATTGTGATTTTAAATCATATACTATGTCTATCCTTTTGTTTTGAATGATACCATTGTGTTTATTGTTTTTTTCTCATTTTGTTTTATTCTTCTCAAAATAAAAAAAATTAAAAAAAGAAATTCTAGGAAGTAATTTGCTTCAAAAACAGTAACATAGCATTTTCAAGTCTTTTGATTCTCATACTTTTCTGTCTCATTGTTTGGCTGTAAAGGAACCTGGTGTTAACATCTTGTGCACAAAGAATAGTCCAAGATAATACATTTACTTTTAAAGTTAGCCTTTTAGGAGTCTTAAATCCATGGGTTTTATAAATTCTGCAAAGTCATAAAATATAGTATGTTTATAAGAGTCTGGGGATCAAAAAGGTTGACTTCTTTGGATACCAAGCATTTTATCACATTTGATAAAAATAATGAAATATGGATCTTATGAGGTTGAAGTGGTTATATGAAGTTATTATATTTTAATATATTCATTTAAATGTATTTTTAATATTGAAATATTATATCATTGTTTTTAACAAAAATATTTAGAAAACAAATAAATTAGGTTATCAGGCTCACTCTGTTTTTGATTTTTGTTTTGTTGATTAAACTCAGAATAAAATGATAAAAAAAACTGATATTGCAGATTTATTTTAAGAAATGGAAATAAAATTCCACAGCAATTTTTACATTGTGAAAGCAATCCATGTTATTATTTGAATCCTTTTAAAAAGTTCCATGATTATTTAAGAAAATTCTAATTTTTTCTTGAATTCTATTGTACATAATAATACACTAACAAATGTACAGCTCATGGAAATATCTCAAATTGTACTTTTAAATTCAAATCAATAAAAAAGGAAGCACACTCTCACAGTCCCATTTGTCTCTCTTACTATTTAATTATTCACTGTGTTGCTTTGATGGAATAAATTAGATTTGACTGTCTTTGCAGTCAAATTTTTATAGAGTGAAATAATTTTATAGAGTGAAATAATTCAGAAGCAATGTTTCTGAAGACCATATATGGCTGAACTCTTCTCTTCTCTTCTCCTCTCCTCTCCTATCCACTCCCTTCCCCTCCCGTCCCCTCCCCTCCCCTTCTCTTCTCTTTCCTTTTCTTTTCTCCTCTCCTCTTCTCTTCTTTATTTTTTATTTTTTAGTCCATTAAGTTACTCTGTCATTTCACTATAGAATTTAATTCATTTTTATTCAACGTAGTCATCAATAAGACTTGATGAGTAAAGATGCATTAATGTAATTTTAATTATTCTATGACCAATTTATTAAGTCCTTGGTCTTTTCTGTTATCTTTCTTTGATGTACTATAGTGATAATCTTTTGTTATTTTTTATATTTTATGCACATAGTATAGATATTTGTGTTGCATTTATGCTAATTCTTGCATAAAATATCTAATACTGATAACAGGTCTATTAAGTACATAAAGTATTTCTGATTGTTTGAGATAGATTAATCTGATATCATTTGGGCTCACTCATGAATTTGAAGTCAGATAAATTATTTAGGTTCCTTCACCTAGAATTCTTTTAGCTAAGAAATCTTCCATTTTATTTCATGTGGTGTCTTACCATCCAGAAGTGTTTCAGAGAGGTAAAGTTTTAAAGTTGGGAAAATGAATATAATTTTATGTTATGTTTGAACAGTCCCTAGCAAAGCACAACTAGTAAATAGCTATGAAATCATTCTTAATTTTCACACAGATAATGGCTGTAACAGTAGATAATTTCTTTAAAGTAAAAATTCTTTATAACAGATATAAAACAAAATTTTCATAATATACACAAGGCTATAACTGAGAATTAAAGAATGTATAACATAAATCACAAAAACAAGTACAGAAGCAAAATAAAGTGCATGAGATTTCAATTTACTATAAGAAAGAATTTTGCATGAGGGCTTCAAAGTAACAGAAAATGAAACAAAAAAGAAGAAAGAAACAGCTTCATGATGCATTGATTTTTCTACCATGGAGATGTATAAGATATTTATAGTGAAAAATGTACAATGAATTTTAAACCTGTAATATACTAATATAGATAATCTCCATGTTTTTTCAAACTATTAAACACTACTTTTTAAAGTATCATAGTGAGCTTTACTGTCTGCTAGGTCCCAGTGTAAGCCATCCACATCTGCGAAGCTTTGACATTAGAGTGTAAATTAGGCCTTCTCCACTGCAGCTGCTTTCTGGGCTGAAGAAAGCTTCTTTCCTGGTCTCCTTTCTACCCAGTTTTATTTTTTTATCCTACCTCAGTATCAGTATATAAAATGAATACTTTTGTTATTCATATGTGTTTTTAGTAATACATTCCCTTGTAAGAAAGATATTAGAATTTTGAATGATTTTGCTGTGGGCTGAATAGGTCATTTTTGTATTTGCGAACCTACCGCAAACGTACACCTGAATAATAGTGTGACAAGAGATAATAATTCTCCTAATTAGTGATCTCACAGTACTTTTCAATCCTAATAGGCATATTTCAAATATCTTTTAAAATCAATTTTACCTGGGGTTTTAAGAATTTTAAGAGATTTTATTAATGAACACATGAATATAACATATTGTTTTTATCTCTTTGAAAGACAAGGTGGTGTGACATTCATTGTAAGATTAGACCCATCTTTGTGCTACCTCTTCTGTGCTATACGATGGGAAACTTATGTAAATTCTCCAGAGAAAGATCTCCTAATTTCCTAATGAAGTAATTTTGTCACCTCTTGTGAAGTGCAGTAAGGCAGCTACTACATATGCTGCCTGCAAAGATTAAATAATGTAATGTACAAAGATGCTTACAGCAGTGTTTTATATTAATATATTAACAGAAATGGAATTCACTTGCCCTCACAAGAGAACTGTGATATATCTGAATGAAGAACAAGGAGATTTTGACAACTGGAGGAACAGATTAGTTCCAGACAACTTGGGACAAAAATATCTCTGTGAAAAAGTGGAAATAACTTGACAGAGAATTGAAGACACAGAAGTAAGTGAAGCCTGCTGGTCATGAAGGCTACATTCATCTTAACTTACAGATTGCCTAGAGGAAATTTGCTCTGTATGTTTTTCTCTATTGCCTAGAATATAAAAATCACTAAAGAAAAGGAAGCATTCATAAAGCAGAGCCTTGAAAATTTTCAGACTCATCATATAAATAAATGTTTTAGTTCTTGTTTATGGAGAAATCACAACATACATAGCAAAAAGTCATGTCTGCAGGGAGTCACTGATATAGTGAATTCTCTGTAAGTTAAGGAAAATCTCCCTGGAAATATTTACACTTCTTGAGGTATGCAGTAAATGCAAAATGAAAAGAAAGTGAGAAATGAGCTACTTATTAATAGATACTGTCAGCTGAAAAAATATTCTGTATCATCTTTATTTTGACAAGGTCTCACTATGTAACTCAGGCTGGCTTTGGACTCAGCCATTCTCCTGCCTCAGGCTCCCAAATACTGGTATTTCAGGTGTGAACCATCAAAGATGTGCATTATATTATTATATACATCCATCACTATAAAAACTAAAACATAGTACCTTAAAATAGGAAATACTCCACTTTTTCACATTTAAAATTTTTCTTTTGTGGTTTGGCATACAGGTGAAGTACAACAGAATTAACCCAAATTGCACTCAAGTAAATTTATGGATTTTTAATAATCAAATTAATTTCTCCTGAACTAAACTATGCCAGCAATGTTTAACTACTCCAGTATCAGTTAAGAAATATTCTCAGTACAGAGGAAAGTTATTAATCTATCCAATTAAATAAAGCCATTACTTTTTGTTCCTGCTAACTATGCTAGAAAAGACACTGCTATAATTTCAATTCGTAAAAAAAGAACATTGATATTTGCACTCTTACAATATGAAACTTGTTTTTGAAGAAGTAATTATAGAGTAGATTCAATTCTCATTTATGAAGAATCCCCTAACCTTTTTTTCTGTCTTAGTTGACTCTCCAGACAATCAGATGCTTTTATTTGTCTGTTTATCCATTGAATGCTACTAAGGCTCACTTGTCTTTACTAGATTAATGAATGTAGGTTTTACAGTGACTTATTATTAGAACAGAGGTTTATTTTAGAACACTGGTACAAATTTTTATAACTTTCACTTTTTGAAGTAGTACAGAAATTATTTTTTATTCATGTATTATTTTTATGTTAATCGCATGCAGTTCAAATACTGTGATTTTTTTAAAATATTTTATTTAAAGAGAAAAAATCCAAAGCAAAACAGAACAAAGGGTAGTAAAAATAAAGAATTCCAAAGAAAAATGGAAAAGAACAGAAAAAACACTAAGAAATCATTACTTGATAAATTACATACTGACATCTTGGAAATAGTTGTTCAAATTACAAAATTAAAACATACAAAGTAGACATTCAAACAGTGAGAATGTTAACAGTTCTGCTCCATGATCTAACAAAAACAGTAATATGGTCATCCATTTTACACACTTAAACATACATGCAATTATATCAAAAGGGTAAAATTAAACACACAAAACAGAACAAACCAGAAAACAAGAAAGCAATGTAAGAGGCATAAATTTCAAACCAAGAAAATCAGAGATGTTCACTATCTATCATATTGACTCTGTGTTCTTCCAAATAGCTGTCCATATATTCACATACAGGGAATTCACATGAAACAACATAGTATGGAACTGATCTGAACAGGATGAGGAAGGCATTTCAGGTCTTCAAGACCAGACAATAGGGAAGCCAAGAATGGTTGTCATAGTGTCTCTCATTCTCTTCAAAACAACTGTCCATACCTTCATATGTTGAACTTAAAAAAACAAAACAGGCTAAAATCATTGAAGAAGAAATGATAGTATTACTGGATTTCACATCATGATGTTACAGAATCAGCAGTGGGTACTGTAGTGTCTTTTTCTTCAAGGTAGTTGTTCATTTCATCATGCATTATATAATTGGCTCTCATAAGCTGTTTATAAGTTTTAGACATGCATGATCCTCTACATGTACATCTATCCTTTCTGTATTAGAGGGAAAAACAAAACAAAGCAAGACAAAACAAAACAATTCCTAGAAAAGCATGAAGCAAAAACATCATATAAAACCACAATACAAGGTGATCTATAATGGTTACCATGATATCTCAGCAGTATATAACAACATTAATAAAACAAAACATTGGAAACATTATAAGACTTCAAAAGGAGGTAATAATCAAACCAGAGTGGGTATCTTAGTGAATCTTGTCATCTTCAGTGTAGTTGCCTATACTCTTAGACTTGATATTTAATCATAGCACATTCAAATAAAATTAGTGAGTACCAAACAACAATCGAACAAACCAGATTCAAATAAGATCAGTCTTAATAAGACAGCATAAATTATACAGGGCTTCAGATTAAGTTGATAGAAAATTAAGGATGATTACCATAATATGTCTTGCTATTTTTGGGATATCTGACCCCTCAACTCCAGTGTAAGTAGACAAACTGGAACAGAATATAATCCATCTAAACAGAGTGTTGAGAATAATGTAGATTTTAAATCTCATTACCCTATTAAAAATATCCTCTGCCTTCCTTTTTTAGACAATTCCTCCCCTTTTACTCCCATAGGGTGCACTGCACATTTTGGGTCCCACTAACTCCCTCAGTTTTTAGATTGGGGGGAGAAACCTGCTATTTATTCTAACTGGCTCTGAACCTTCTGACTCATGGGCTTGATCTTGATTTGTATTTCTTTAACTACAAAAGTCTCAAGATTTTCCTTCATTATAGCTGAATAGTTCTTTGCACAAAAGTATCCTGTCTTTTCAACCTAGCTGCAGGTGCTGGTCAAGTTGCCTGTGTTTCTCTCTGGTTCCCTGTCACATAGAGTATTGTTTTCTCATATTTGACTTTCTGTCCATAAACCCTCTTTCAGGTTAATTATGTTTCCTATACAGAGCATCTCGATGGACCCTATCTCCTGATCTACTCTGCCCGTGTTTCTCTCTGTTAATATTTCAAGGCCATCTGTATTAGAGATTACAGCCAATCTTCTCTGCCTCATTTCTGCTCTTTTATTTTTCTGCCATTGGTTGTCTATTTTTCTCTTTCATTCCACTGTCTGCCCCATTCATTGAGGCCTCTCTGCCACTGTTCCTGAAATCCTGGTATTTTTTTTCTCTCTCTCTAGAATGTCCTTCAGTATTTTTTGTAGGGTTGGATTGGTGGTCACAAATTCTCCCAGTTCCTCTTTGTCATGGAAGCATCTTGCTACTCCATTAATTTCTAGAGAGAGTTTTTCAGGATACATCAATGTGGGTTGG